>JAXIVD010001479.1:45000-55000 GCA_036785275.1 Cancer borealis | reverse complement strand
TCCTTGTAAAATATATTTGGATTAACTTAGTTTCAGAGGTGACACCAAAAACCAAGATTTATTTATTTATATCTTTCCACACTCAAATCAACAGAACAGCAGCAGTACTCTCGCTACGAACCGCTTGCACTTCTGCCTCCCTAACAAGGCTAAAAAGATTTTGTCACGCATCCCGATGGCGAAATCCTCCCGGCAAACCCATATTTACATTACTACACACCCTTATCTATAGAACAGCATCCTCACTGTCATTCGCTAAGACTGCACCGTAAAAAGAATATAGAGGTTTCGTCACGCAACGTAACATCCGAAAGTAACCTCAAGACGGTCTTGTGTGCAGTTGTACACAAAAGTAACTGTCGAACTTGAACGTATCATCGAAAAATAACACGTCAGAGTCTTGTGCAGTTGCACTCAAAAACAAGTGTCGAACTTAAACGTATCATCGAAAAGTATCACAAAAGTAACCTCAAGTCGCAAAACTAACACGTCAGACAGTCTTGAGACTATAGAAATCCTCCACGTATACTGACGGTAAATCATTACAAGGCCTTTCTACTGGTATTAAAAGAAAATCTTCTTGGGCTTTACTTCTCGAGATATTTAAATTTGAAGAAAAAAAATATAATTACATTTCACCATATATATTTTACGCCACTAAACACATCCCACCCGCTAAGGGAATACATTACTTTTCTTCTACAAGTACGCAATAAAAAATTTCCAAACTAAGGCTCATTAAGAAAATCTGTTTGTAGCATTTACAAGCTCGCAGCCTACTCTATTTGCACTAAGAATATCAACGTTCTATCTTAAATACTAACACAAATACATGGTAGCATTAATAATTTTCACTCGTGGGCTCCAGCACATAGTTGCTTGTTTTAGGTAGTTTCACCTGGCCCGGTGAGATAGTCTAGGTTCATTACGGATATGTGGTGAGACAGGCTAGGAAAGTGTCTGTCTCTTTCTCTCTCTGTGTCTGTCTCTTTCTCTCTCTGTGTCTGTCTCTGTCTCTTTCTCTGTGTCTGTCTCTGTCTCTTTCTCTGTCTCTTTCTCTCTCTCTCTCTGTCTCTTTCTCTTTCTCTCTCTGTCTCTTTCTCTCTCTCTCTGTCTCTTTCTCTGTCTCTTTCTCTCCCTGTCTCTGTCTCTTTCTTTCTCTGTCTCTTTCTCTCTCTGTGTCTGTCTCTGTCTCTTTCTCTCTCTGTGTCTATCTCTGTCTCTTTCTTTCTCTTTCTCTCTCTGTGTCTGTCTCTGTCTCTTTCTCTCTCTCTCTGTGTCTATCTCTGTCTCTTTCTCTCTCTCTTTCTCTCCCTGTCTCTGTCTCTTTCTCTCTCTCTTTCTCTGTCTCTTTCTCTCTCTGTGTCTGTCTCTTTCTCTCTCTGTGTCTATCTCTGTCTCTTTCTCTCCCTGTCTCTTTCTCTCCCTGTCTCTTTCTCTCTCTGTGTCTATCTCTGTCTCTTTCTCTCCCTGTCTCTTTCTCTCTCTGTCTCTTTCTCTCCCTGTCTCTTTCTCTCTCTGTGTCTATCTCTGTCTCTTTCTCTCCCTGTCTCTTTCTCTCTCTGTGTCTATCTCTGTCTCTTTCTCTCCCTGTCTCTCTCTCTTTCTCTGTCTCTTTCTCTCTCTGTGTCTGTCTCTTTCTCTCTCTGTGTCTATCTCTGTCTCTCTCTGTGTCTATCTCTGTCTCTTTCTCTCCCTGTCTCTTTCTCTCTCTGTGTCTATCTCTGTCTCTTTCTCTCTCTGTCTCTTTCTCTTTCTCTCTCTCTGTCTCTTTCTCTTTCTCTTTCTCTCTCTGTCTCTTTCTCTCTCTGTGTCTGTCTCTGTCTCTTTCTCTCTCTGTGTCTGTCTCTTTCTCTCTCTCTGTCTCTTTCTCTTTCTCTCTCTGTCTCTTTCTCTCTCTGTCTCTTTCTCTCTCTGTGTCTGTCTCTTTCTCTTTCTTTCTGTCTCTTTCTCTCACTGTGTCTGTCTCTTTCTCTGTCTCTTTCTTTCTCTGTCTCTTTCTCTCTCTGTCTCTTTCTCTCTCTGTGTCTGTCTCTTTCTCTTTCTTTCTGTCTCTTTCTCTCACTGTGTCTGTCTCTTTCTCTTTCTTTCTGTCTCTTTCTCTCACTGTGTCTGTCTCTTTCTCTGTCTCTGTCTCTTTCTCTCTCTGTCTCTTTCTCTCTCTGTGTCTGTTTCTTTCTCTTTCTTTCTGTCTCTTTCTCTCACTGTGTCTGTCTCTGTCTCTTTCTCTCTCTGTGTCTGTTTCTTTCTCTTTCTTTCTGTCTCTTTCTCTCACTGTGTCTGTCTCTGTCTCTGTCTCTTTCTCTCTCTGTGTTTGTCTCGCGTCGCGCCGCCTCCTCCAATTTTAGTACGGGAAGGACTTACTATCCGTTTCTGTTTCTTTCTTTTTCTTCAGAGCTCTCCCTCAGTCTCACTGCAGCACTGTGTTTGTCTCGCGTCGCGCCGCCTCCTCCAATTTTAGTACGGGAAGGACTTACTATCCGTTACAGTTGCTAGAGGTAGGTAACCTTGTTCACTCAGAGCTCTCCCGCAGTCTCAATGCAGCAGGCGGTGAAACATTGTCTCGCGTCGCGCCGCCTCCTCCACTCCCAAGTTTACGTACTTACTATCCGTTTACAGTTGCTAGAGGTTAGGTAACCTTGTTCACTCAGAGCCTCTCCCGCAGTCTCAATGCAGCAGGCGGTGAAACATTGTCCCGCGCCGCCTCCTCCAAGTTTAGTACGGCAAGGACTTACTATCCGTTACAGTTGCTAGAGGTAGGTAACCTTGTTCACTCAGAGCCTCTCCCGCAGTCTCAATGCAGCAGGCGGTGAAACATTGTCCCGCGCCGCCTCCTCCAAGTTTAGTACGGCAAGGACTTACTATCCGTTACAGTTGCTAGAGGTAGGTAACCTTGTTCACTCAGAGCCTCTCCCGCAGTCTCAATGCAGCAGGCGGTGAAACATTGTCCCGCGCCGCCTCCTCCAAGTTTAGTACGGCAAGGACTTACTATCCGTTACAGTTGCTAGAGGTTAGGTAACCTTGTTCACTCAGAGCCTCTCCCGCAGTCTCAATGCAGCAGGCGGTGAAACATTGTCCCGCGCCGCCTCCTTCCAAGTTTAGTACGGCAAGGACTTACTATCCGTTACAGTTGCTAGAGGTAGGTAACCTTGTTCACTCAGAGCTCTCCCGCAGTCTCAATGCAGCAGGCGGTGAAACATTGTCCGGCGCCGCCTCCTCCAAGTTTAGTACGGGAAGGACTTACTATCCGTTACAGTTGCTAGAGGTAGGTAACCTTGTTCACTCAGAGCTCTCCCGCAGTCTCAATGCAGCAGGCGGTGAAACATTGTCCCGCGCCGTCTCCTCCAAGTTTAGTACGGGAAGGACTTACTATCCGTTACAGTTGCTAGAGGTAGGTAACCTTGTTCACTCAGAGCCTCTCCCGCAGTTATAGTGCGAGATGGTATCCCCATACATTGCTTAACGGCTAGTTACCACCTTGACGGAAGAAAACTGCGGGAGAGGCGAGCCTTGTCGCTAAGAGACTCACAATCTGGCCGTGATTAGAAATGTTGTAGTCTTACCAAATATTACCAGACTACCAGATATCACTAAGAAAAACTGAGTATACCATCGTCTTCGTCATACAATGATGCACATGATGAAATAAAAAAAATAACATTAAAACGACATTTGCTACAAAATAATTGAAGGAAAAAAAAATAGCGCATAAAGAATTTTTTCAAATGTTCTCCTTCAACTCGCTGTTTCTCACATTTATTAAGCTCGTATTGTATTTTCAAATCCAGGTTCATAATCTGCACTCATTGACGATCAGTATGATGTACCATAACAACTGATATAAAATATTGTAGTTGGTTAAAAAGGCAGATAAAAAAATACTGTCAAATCTACAAGAAAACCGTCCAAGGCGGGTTTTCAAGGATTCGAATTTAACGACCATTTAAACCACTCATTATTTTTTCCACCACCATGTGTTACATACCGTAGCCATCAGCAAGCCTTCCACTACTCGAAGCAATAATTGGAAATTCAATGTAAGCTAATATAACCGAGTTACGAAGTGGTGAAGCACAACATGTCAAAACATTTCTTTATGCGCTATTTCATTCTACCTCGATTATATTCTAATAGATAAAGAAATAAAGCTGTCAATTGTAGCTCATCATATGCACCATTCTATCACCTACACGATGGTTGTTTTCATTTTTCTAACCGACGTCTGACACTTCCGTAATAACCGATAATATTGCAACATTGTTCAACTCCATCCTCACGTCGACCCCAACCCTCACTCTCCCGGTCTTACACACCGGGAACACCTCTCACACGCCTTAACTAACACAGCGCCTCACACACACACAAAAAGATATATATATTTAAATCAATTCAACAAATAGAACATAGAAATCGATTCAGTTACTACTACTAACCCTCCCGATATGTAAGAGCGGGAACACCTCTCACACGCCTTATTAACTAACTAACTAACTAACACACAGCAGCGTCACACACACAAATACATAGAGAAGACATTAAACAAAACACACTAATTCAATCACGCACTAGTAACAACACAACAACACGGTCTTTTTATAAGTCCAAATAGGAACATGTGTGGCTTGTGGACAAACAAAAACGCTAAACAGATGCATATCCGAAGGGTGGTTTTAAAAAAAGTACGGAATTCGATAAAGAATTCCATTTTTTTATCTCCACGGATACGCAAATGTGGCGGCAAACATTAGACCTCTTGTATACAGCAGAAAAAAACAATTAACATACTGTAAAGCTTGATACTACTACGTTTACCTTGTACAAACAATGTCCCGGGCTCGCAACAGAGGAGGCAGTCGGGGTGCGAGAAACTTATCGTGGCTCTACCGCTCTCAGTCGCCGCCCGGCGCTGCCAACGGGGGAGAGACCAGTCACGAGAAACAATGGAGTGTGTGTATAGTGAGCCTCCTATATCTCCCGCGCTGCCAACGTGGGGACAGCAAGGAGTGACGAGAGTGGGTGTATAACGAGCCGCCTCGCTCTCCCGCGCTGCCAACGTGGAGACAGCAAGGAGTGACGAGAGAGAGTGTATAGTGAGCCGCCCCGCTCTCCCGCGCTGCCAACGTGGAGACAGCAAGGAGTGACGAGAGAGAGGGTATAGCGAGCCGTCCCGCTCTCCCGCGCTGCCAACGTGGAGACAGCAAGGAGTGACGAGAGAGAGTGTATAGTGAGCCGCCCCGCTCTCCCGCGCTGCCAACGTGGAGACAGCAAGGAGTGACGAGAGAGAGGGTATAGCGAGCCGTCCCGCTCTCCCGCGCTGCCAACGTGGAGATGGCAAGGAGTGACGAGAGAGAGTGTATAGTGAGCCGTCCCGCTCTCCCGCGCTGCCAACGTGGAGACGGCAAGGAGTGACGAGAGAGAGTGTATAGTGAGCCGTCCCGCTCTCCCGCGCTGCCAACGTGGAGACGGCAAGGAGTGACGAGAGAGAGTGTATAGTGAGCCGTCCCGCTCTCCCGCGCTGCCAACGTGGAGACGGCAAGGAGTGACGAGAGAGAGTGTATAGCGAGCCGTCCCGCTCTCCCGCGCTGCCAACGTGGGGACAGCAAGGAGTGACGAGAGGGAATATATAGCGAGCCGCCCCGCTCTCCCGCGCTGGCCAACGTGGAGACAGCAAGGAGTGACGAGAGAGAGTGGAGAAAATGTTTCTCCCGGGCTAGGAAGACGGGACATGCTCGGTAGGCGATGGGTGAGCGCGGGATGGAGTTGCCAGTGAGGAGAATCGGTCTCCCGCGCTACCAGCGCGGGGAGTTGCCGGCGGAGCGGGGCTGGTTTTGGACACGAGAACGGGCCGAGCGGGGCCCAAAGTGGCTTAAAATTTCCAATGTGGAGCGCGGGGCCAACTCGCCCCGCTCTCTTTCATGCTGCACCAAGCTTGGGCGCGGTAAAGGTAGCCGCTACCCCCAGGGAAGACTAACACGAGTTCGACCTGAAAAATATAGTAGGGAGGCGAGGTTGCTGGATCAACCTCAGTGCCGTCCCTCACGCTGAATGCTGCATACGTGCGTCAGACATCAGTCCTAACCACTTGGTTCTCTCTACCTATTACTAAGAAGGTACCGAGGCTATATACTAAGGGTGGCGGTTAGTGATTGAGATGCACTGGTGACGACCATTGGCACATCGAGCGTGTTAACGTGGTGGCGTAAAACACTGCTAGAGAGAGCAAAGGCCACGCACAACTTATATATATTTCTATATATATACGTATACATATGAACCACCCACATATTCTGCGTGCAGACTTTTACGACTGTCTCATGCAACACCCCCTCTCCTTTTGGAAGAGAAGCTCCACGGCATTAGCTGTGGCTCCTCGTGGCGGCGCACATGATGATATGGTGTTAGCTAAAGCGGGGAGCCTTCAATGCAGCGACCCCTCTTACTTTGTGATGGTTACTCCACTACCCGTGCGATAACTCATCCCGTAGGTTAAAGAATCATCACTTTAACCTCTCTACACTGACGCAGCTTCTAACGAACGGTCAGTTGGAACGAAGCACACTTTTGTTTCTTTTCGTGAGCAAAGACGGGTTATAAACGTTTCCCAGCAGCTTACAACTACTACCACAAACTTGGATGGTGTAACGTACGTTATTTCCATTCCCCCCTTAGAGAGAAGGGACGCTTGAATGGTGTAACGTACGTTATTTCCATATCACCCTTAGAGAGAAGGGACACTAGAATGGTGTAACGTACGTTATTTCCATTCCCCCCTTAGAGAGAAGGGACACACTTGAATGGTGTAACGAAGGTTATTTCCATTTCCCCCTTAAAGAGAAGGGACGCGGCGTCGCGGGCCAATGCTGCCAATGGACGCTTAGCGCTATTACTAAACATTACAATCAAAAAGTTTTGATGTAACATAGCTACCTGGTTGATCCTGCCAGTAGTCATATGCTTGTCTCAAAGATTAAGCCATGCATGTCTAAGTACAAGCCGATTTAAGGCGAAACCGCGAATGGCTCATTAAATCAGCTATGATTCATTGGATCTGTACCCACACTTACTTGGATAACTGTGGTAATTCTAGAGCTAATACATGCACCACGTCTCTGACCGCAAGGGAAGAGCGCTTTTATTAGTTCAAAACCGGTCGGACTTCGGTCCGTCACCCCACCGTGTTGAATCTGAATAACTTGTCGCTGAGCGCACGGTCTCCGCACCGGCGCCGCCTCTTTCAAGTGTCTGCCTTATCAGCTTTCGATTGTAGGTTATACGCCTACAATGGCTATAACGGGTAACGGGGAATCAGGGTTCGATTCCGGAGAGGGAGCCTGAGAAACGGCTACCACATCTAAGGAAGGCAGCAGGCACGCAAATTACCCACTCCCGGCACGGGGAGGTAGTGACGAAAAATAACGATGCGAGACTCATCCGAGGCCTCGCAATCGGAATGAGTACACTTTAAATCCTTTAACGAGGATCTATTGGAGGGCAAGTCTGGTGCCAGCAGCCGCGGTAATTCCAGCTCCAATAGCGTATATTAAAGTTGTTGCGGTTAAAAAGCTCGTAGTTGGATTTCAGTTCTGGACTGACGGTTCACCGCCCGGTGCATACTGTCACGCTCCGAACAGCCACAACAGCCCGCTGGCTCGCACGGGGTGCTCTTCATCGAGTGTCCCGCGTGGCCGGCAGAGTTTACTTTGAAAAAATTAGAGTGCTCAAAGCAGGCTACACTGACGGCCTGAATGCCTATGCATGGAATAATGGAATAGGACCTCGGTTCTATTTTGTCGGTTTTCTGAACCCGAGGTAATGACTAATAGGAACAGGCGGGGGCATTCGTATTGCGACGCTAGAGGTGAAATTCTTGGACCGTCGCAAGACGAACTACTGCGAAAGCATTTGCCAAGGATGTTTTCATTAATCAAGAACGAAAGTTAGAGGTTCGAAGGCGATCAGATACCGCCCTAGTTCTAACCATAAACGATGCTGACCAGCGATCCGCCGGCGTTATTCCCATGACCCGGCGGGCAGCTTCCGGGAAACCAAAGTCTTTGGGTTCCGGGGGAAGTATGGTTGCAAAGCTGAAACTTAAAGGAATTGACGGAAGGGCACCACCAGGAGTGGAGCCTGCGGCTTAATTTGACTCAACACGGGGAACCTCACCAGGCCCAGACACCGGAAGGATTGACAGATTGAGAGCTCTTTCTCGATTCGGTGGGTGGTGGTGCATGGCCGTTCTTAGTTGGTGGAGCGATTTGTCTGGTTAATTCCGATAACGAACGAGACTCTGGCCTACTAACTAGTCGACGGATCTCCAGCAATTGGTGTCCAGTTCGCAGCTTCTTCTTAGAGGGATAAGCGGCAATTCTAGCCGCACGAGATTGAGCAATAACAGGTCTGTGATGCCCTTAGATGTTCTGGGCCGCACGCGCGCTACACTGAAGGGATCAACGTGTCCTCCCCCTCCGAGAGGAGCGGGTAACCCGTTGAAATCCTTTCATGATAGGGATTGGGGTTTGCAATTGTCTCCCATGAACGAGGAATTCCCAGTAAGCGCAAGTCATGAGCTTGCGTTGATTACGTCCCTGCCCTTTGTACACACCGCCCGTCGCTACTACCGATTGAATGATTTAGTGAGGCCTTCGGACTGGCGCTCTTGGATGCCGGGCCCTCGGTTCGCCGTTGGGTCTCTCGGCGCCTCGAGCTGACGGAAAGATGTCCAAACTTGATCATTTAGAGGAAGTAAAAGTCGTAACAAGGTTTCCGTAGGTGAACCTGCGGAAGGATCATTAACGTGTTTGCTTGCAGCAACAAAAACCAAAAAATTCGGGTGGCCGGGTACCGACCAAAAAAAAAAAAATTGACCGATGCATCAATTTTTGGCGGCCCGGCCTGAGAACAGGCAAACAGTGCCGCAGCTCAACCCACACTCTTCTCTTCTGTCCATTGTGGACAGAGGTAGACCATTACTCACACCACCGGTACTCCAACCAACCGACGTACGCTAGGTTGGCCGACTTTTATCGGGCAAAGTTTCCGAATGATAGCGGTCACTTAACGTCGTCGGGAGGTGTCACCGGCTGGTAACGAGGTACTTCTCACAAACCTGTGACTATCTATTTAAACCCAGTATACTACGTCTTCCCACTATCGTCTCCCGAGGCAGAGATGGCGGAAGTCTTGAAAGTCGGCAATTGAGACTGACGTAATGACAAAAATCACAACTCTTAACGGTGGATCACTCGGCTCGTGGGTCGATGAAGACCGCAGCAAGCTGCGTGTCGGTATGTGAATCGCAAGAATACCAGATACATCGACAAGTCGAACGCACATTGCGGCGGCGGCACTCTCATGTGCTGCCGTCACTCCTACACGAGGGTCGGATATCAAATCCAATACATCGGCTTTGTTACCACCGGCAGAGTAGTAGTAGTAGTAGCAGCTTTGTCTCTACTCTCTCTCTCTCTCTCTACTGCGTGCGTGGCATTGACCGCCTTGGGGAGGTTCGCCTCTTTGACGAGAGTCAAATTGGCGTTCCCTAAAGATGTGCTGCCAAGCCAAAGTCATATATCTGTGGACTTGGTGGCAAGGACCATGTACAGACATACAACGCTTACGCGCTGTTTTGTTTGTCGCCGTCCATGCCTGTTGCCTCGTTTCCCTCCAAGGAAGGACAGAGGCTCTGTTGCATGCTAAAGTCGCGTATGGGCGTCTTGAAGGCGACCGGGTCGGTTTATACTACTTACACCTCGGTTCGTTAGCTGCAGCACCCATCCTTATCAAACCTTAATGGGAACGGGCGCACACAAACCAAAACTGGAAGCCAGTGACTACTTTATAGTAGTCGCTACTGCTCCAATGTCGACCTCGTGTTAGGGTAGAGTACCCGCCAAATTTAAGCATATTAATAAGCGGAGGAAAAGAAACCAACAGGGATTCCCTTAGTAAGGGCGACTGAACTGGGAAAAGCCCAGCGCATAACCTGGCGTCGTGACCC
>JAXIVD010001479.1:27500-40000 GCA_036785275.1 Cancer borealis | reverse complement strand
TTCCTCCTATGGAAAATCAATGGAAAGTGCGGACCGGTCTGATTCTAGGGTAACATAAGACCGTAAACCTGATTCAGACCATAAAACAAAGGTTAGAGCAATCGCTAATGAATACAAGAATCGGCAAGTGGAGTCCGTTCCAACGCCATAAAAATATTGGACGTACCTTGATTTGTTTAAAATCTACGGCACGTATCATATATTGTCAAAGTCTCAAGACGGTCCGCAGGTAGGATGTATATATTTTTGCTTATGAAAATAATTTGGCATAAAGTAAAACATGTTTGTTCAATGCAAGGCTTCACCCTCGATCGGTCAGTTCTTTGTGAGGGCGCTGGAGGTGTCGTCACGCAACCTTTGGTTTTATCTGTTGTTAGGGCAAACGCAAAATGCAGTATACCACCAAAATGTTCAGTTTCCTATGAAAGTGTGTGGCGTCCCGTTCTTTGGTGCTTTAGTGTAATATATGTATGGAAGAGACGAGTGTCAGTGTTTTGAGATGTGTTAGTTATTATTATTTTTGCTATGATTATTATTATGTATATTATTTATATTTTATTTGTTAAGACTTTGTGTATGTATATGTGAAGAATTTGGTGACGTGGCGTTGAGCATTGTGGGTAGCTGAAGAGGGGCGAGGCAGAAGAGACGATGTGAAGCCAGTCCTCGGCCAGCGTTGGTAGCTAATTACTCTTGGACGGTGCTGGGGGGAGTAGGGTGAGTTGTGGAGCTGTGTTGATATTTGTGGAGCTGTGGCAATATTGTGGTGAGCTCTGGTGTTATGTGCTAGACTCTGGTGTTCTCTGTGGAGCTGTGATGGTAGCTGTTGAGTGTGGTGGCAATTGTGGAGCTATGGCGATACAATACGCATTAAAAAAGGGAACAAATATCTTTTTTTTCCTATTTTCAATGTCTTTTTACACAAACACTATTGATTGTAGAAAGCCCCCACTTACTGAAACCCCCACTACTGAAAGAAGATCAATACAATCCCTTCCTTTTGGTATGAAATTATTTTCTTATTTGGCTTTGATTGTCGAGATATTTAGAACTGAATGATGACTCTAAGTAAATAAAATAATTTAGGTCATTATTCAAACCTAAATTACTTAACAAGCAAGGCTGAACAAGAAATATTTTTAATATCAACACAAAGACTTTTCTTTGATGTGCCTTTAGTATAGGTGGTGGGGTTTCTACAGTCAATAGTGTTTGTGTAAAAGAACATTACAAAATGGAAAAAACTATTTTATTTCCGATTTTCAAAGTCTTTTTACACAAACACTACTGACTGTAGAAACTCCTCACTTATACTGAAGGTAGATCATTACATGGCCTTTCTACTGGTATTAAACGAATTTCTTATTCGGCTTTATTTCTTGAGATATTCAGATTGGAAAAATGACTTTAATTATTTTTCACCATACTTATTTTGCGCCACCAGACACATCCCACCCGCTAGGAAAATACATTACTTTTCTTCTACAAGTACGCAATAAAGATCTTCCAAACTAAGGCTCAATAAGAAAATCTGTTTATAGCATTTGCAAGTACTCTGTCTACTCTATTTGCACTTAAAATAACAACGTTCTATGTTAAATATCAACCAAAATACAGGACCTCAGGATGGTCTTCCTTAAAGCATTAAGTAGCGTGAATTGAACCAGTCCGATTTTTAAAGGGCAAACAGAAACTCAGGACAGTCCGCCTAGCCTTATGTAGCTTGAATTGGAAAAGTCCGGCCATAATGGTAAAAAATGAATTGGTTCGGGACCGGTACGGACAGGCTAGTTTTGCCCTGAAGGATCCCCGGACCAGCTAGTTTTATCCTACTATGAGAGATATTAGGGTAAAAGTGTTAAGTAACAGCGGATATTCAGTTAAGTAGCCATTGAGTACCATATTCAATTTGCGGACCGGCTAGCTAAAAACGGTCCTGAAATTAAGTAGATTACCCTATAAGTTTTTGAGTCGAGGACGGTCCGGATGTTACGGTAGCACTGAATTTACTCAGGAAAGTCTGTCGCGAGACAGGTTAGTTTTACCCTACTGTTGGCAGTTATGTCGTTGATACAGCAGTCCTGCTCAGTACGAGAGGAACGGCAGGTCCGGACATATGGTTCCGCTCTTGGTCGATCGGCCAGTGGAGCGAGGCTACGTCCGTGGGATTATGCCTGAAAGCCTCTAAGGCAGAATCCCGGCTGGATGACCAACGATACCGCGTACGGCTTGCATCGGGATGGTCACCATTGTTTTTCGAGAGATTTGTTCCCCGCTCGTTCGCGGGCGGGGCCAGAATATGGACCCGTGCAGAGGGAATTCGGGAGAGTCTCGACAAACAGGCTCCGGCTCTCCCTTCCCTAGTAGAGAACACCCGAATGCTGATGTGTCGTACCGAATCGTTCGCAGACGACTTACGTACCGGTCAGGGTGTTGTGGGCGGCAGAGCAGCATCCTCACTGCGATCCGCTAAGACTTCTCCCTAACAAGGCTGGAGGTTTCGTCACGCAACCCGATGGCGAAATCCTCCCGACAAGCCTTTTTTTTTATTTCCACATTACACTACACACAGAGCAGCTTGCAGCAGCAGCACCACCTCTCCCTCCCCAACAAGGCTGGAGGTTTCACCACGCAACCCGATGGCGAAATCCTCCCGGCAAGCCTTTATTTACTTACACCTTTCTACATTACATTACACTACACTATTCTACAACACTTCTACCTCCCTAACAAGGCTGGAGGTTTCGCCACGCAACCCGATGGCGAAATCCTCCGGGCAAGCCTTTATTTATATCTGTTCACACTCTGCTCTACAGAGCAGCCTCCTCACAGTAGTGACCAGCTAATAATAATAAGACTTCTCCCTAACAAGACTATAGAGGTTTCGTCACGCAGCCTGATGGCGAGACCCTCACGGCAAGCCTTTACTTAGAGCTGTCCATACTCAACTCCACACTTTACTTTCCATCTCAACTCGCGTACAGCAGTGGCTGTTGGTTTCTATTTTCATGAAGGTGTATAAAAACAAGACAGACATGTTTCTATTTTGGACTTGTAAATTTTCTGCATAATTTTTTGACTTGCTAACATTATTTCTGATATACTTTACAACTATAGACGATTGCACCAGACCAAGCGCCGGGGGTAGAGCTATGACTCTACAAGCGCGGGTAATCGGCGGGGGTAGCTATTAGTCACTTAAATAGCAAACATCATACCGTATATAAATCTTGAGGACATACTTGGATCCATTCTCTCAAGGTAGCAGCGAAAACGAAGACTACAATTTCCCACTTATAGCATTAGGTTCAATTCTCGTTTCCACAAGACAGACATGTTTCTATTTTGGACTTGTAAATTTTCTGTTAAATTTTTTGACTTGCTAACATTATTTCTGATATACTTTACAACTATAGACGATTGCACCAGACCAAGCGCCGGTAAACGGCGGGGGTAGCTATGACTCTACAAGCGCGGGTAATCGGCGGGGGTAGCTATTAGTCACTTAAATAGCAAACATCATACCGTATATAAATCTTGAGGACATACTTGGATCCATTCTCTCAAAGTAGCAGCGAAAACGAAGACTACAATTTCCCACTTATAGCATTAGGTTCAATTCTCGTTTCCACATTAAAAGCGTAATGAATATGATATTGGTGTTCAGTACGTAATATCCTTGTAAAATATATTTGGATTAACTTAGTTTCAGAGGTGACACCAAAAACCAAGATTTATTTATTTATATCTTTCCACACTCAAATCAACAGAACAGCAGCAGTACTCTCGCTACGAACCGCTTGCACTTCTGCCTCCCTAACAAGGCTAAAAAGATTTTGTCACGCATCCCGATGGCGAAATCCTCCCGGCAAACCCATATTTACATTACTACACACCCTTATCTATAGAACAGCATCCTCACTGTCATTCGCTAAGACTGCACCGTAAAAAGAATATAGAGGTTTCGTCACGCAACGTAACATCCGAAAGTAACCTCAAGACGGTCTTGTGTGCAGTTGTACACAAAAGTAACTGTCGAACTTGAACGTATCATCGAAAAATAACACGTCAGAGTCTTGTGCAGTTGCACTCAAAAACAAGTGTCGAACTTAAACGTATCATCGAAAAGTATCACAAAAGTAACCTCAAGTCGCAAAACTAACACGTCAGACAGTCTTGAGACTATAGAAATCCTCCACGTATACTGACGGTAAATCATTACAAGGCCTTTCTACTGGTATTAAAAGAAAATCTTCTTGGGCTTTACTTCTCGAGATATTTAAATTTGAAGAAAAAAAATATAATTACATTTCACCATATATATTTTACGCCACTAAACACATCCCACCCGCTAAGGGAATACATTACTTTTCTTCTACAAGTACGCAATAAAAAATTTCCAAACTAAGGCTCATTAAGAAAATCTGTTTGTAGCATTTACAAGCTCGCAGCCTACTCTATTTGCACTAAGAATATCAACGTTCTATCTTAAATACTAACACAAATACATGGTAGCATTAATAATTTTCACTCGTGGGCTCCAGCACATAGTTGCTTGTTTTAGGTAGTTTCACCTGGCCCGGTGAGATAGTCTAGGTTCATTACGGATATGTGGTGAGACAGGCTAGGAAAGTGTCTGTCTCTTTCTCTCTCTGTGTCTGTCTCTTTCTCTCTCTGTGTCTGTCTCTGTCTCTTTCTCTGTGTCTGTCTCTGTCTCTTTCTCTGTCTCTTTCTCTCTCTCTCTCTGTCTCTTTCTCTTTCTCTCTCTGTCTCTTTCTCTCTCTCTGTCTCTTTCTCTGTCTCTTTCTCTCTCTCTGTCTCTTTCTCTCCCTGTCTCTGTCTCTTTCTTTCTCTGTCTCTTTCTCTCTCTGTGTCTGTCTCTGTCTCTTTCTCTCTCTGTGTCTATCTCTGTCTCTTTCTTTCTCTTTCTCTCTCTGTGTCTGTCTCTGTCTCTTTCTCTCTCTCTCTGTGTCTATCTCTGTCTCTTTCTCTCTCTTTCTCTCCCTGTCTCTGTCTCTTTCTCTCTCTCTTTCTCTGTCTCTTTCTTTCTCTGTCTCTTTCTCTCTCTGTGTCTGTCTCTTTCTCTCTCTGTGTCTATCTCTGTCTCTTTCTCTCCCTGTCTCTTTCTCTCCCTGTCTCTTTCTCTCTCTGTGTCTATCTCTGTCTCTTTCTCTCCCTGTCTCTTTCTCTCTCTGTGTCTATCTCTGTCTCTTTCTCTCCCTGTCTCTTTCTCTCTCTGTGTCTATCTCTGTCTCTTTCTCTCCCTGTCTCTTTCTCTCTCTGTGTCTATCTCTGTCTCTTTCTCTCCCTGTCTCTCTCTCTTTCTCTGTCTCTTTCTCTCTCTGTGTCTGTCTCTTTCTCTCTCTGTGTCTATCTCTGTCTCTCTCTGTGTCTATCTCTGTCTCTTTCTCTGTCTCTTTCTCTCCCTGTCTCTGTCTCTTTCTCTCTCTGTGTCTATCTCTGTCTCTTTCTCTCTCTGTCTCTTTCTCTTTCTCTTTCTCTTTCTCTTTCTCTCTCTGTCTCTTTCTCTCTCTGTGTCTGTCTCTGTCTCTGTCTCTTTCTCTCTCTGTGTCTGTCTCTCTCTGTCTCTTTCTCTTTCTCTCTCTGTCTCTTTCTCTCTCTGTCTCTTTCTCTCTCTGTGTCTGTCTCTTTCTCTTTCTTTCTGTCTCTTTCTCTCACTGTGTCTGTCTCTTTCTCTCACTGTGTCTGTCTCTTTCTCTGTCTCTTTCTTTCTCTGTCTCTTTCTCTCTCTGTCTCTTTCTCTCTCTGTGTCTGTCTCTTTCTCTTTCTTTCTGTCTCTTTCTCTCACTGTGTCTGTCTCTTTCTCTTTCTTTCTGTCTCTTTCTCTCACTGTGTCTGTCTCTGTCTCTGTCTCTTTCTCTCTCTGTCTCTTTCTCTCTCTGTGTCTGTTTCTTTCTCTTTCTTTCTGTCTCTTTCTCTCACTGTGTCTGTCTCTGTCTCTTTCTCTCTCTGTGTCTGTTTCTTTCTCTTTCTTTCTGTCTCTTTCTCTCACTGTGTCTGTCTCTGTCTCTTTCTCTCTCTGTGTCTGTTTCTTTCTCTTTCTTTCTGTCTCTTTCTCTCACTGTGTCTGTCTCTGTCTCTTTCTCTCTCTGTGTTTGTCTCGCGTCGCGCCGCCTCCTCCAATTTTAGTACGGGAAGGACTTACTATCCGTTACAGTTGCTAGAGGTAGGTAACCTTGTTCACTCAGAGCTCTCCCGCAGTCTCAATGCAGCAGGCGGTGAAACATTGTCCCGCGCCGCCTCCTCCAAGTTTAGTACGGTAAGGACTTACTATCCGTTACAGTTGCTAGAGGTTAGGTAACCTTGTTCACTCAGAGCCTCTCCCGCAGTCTCAATGCAGCAGGCGGTGAAACATTGTCCCGCGCCGCCTCCTCCAAGTTTAGTACGGCAAGGACTTACTATCCGTTACAGTTGCTAGAGGTAAGTAACCTTGTTCACTCAGAGCCTCTCCCGCAGTCTCAATGCAGCAGGCGGTGAAACATTGTCCGGCGCCGCCTCCTCCAAGTTTAGTACGGCAAGGACTTACTATCCGTTACAGTTGCTAGAGGTAGGTAACCTTGTTCACTCAGAGCTCTCCCGCAGTCTCAATGCAGCAGGCGGTGAAACATTGTCCCGCGCCGCCTCCTCCAAGTTTAGTACGGCAAGGACTTACTATCCGTTACAGTTGCTAGAGGTTAGGTAACCTTGTTCACTCAGAGCCTCTCCCGCAGTCTCAATGCAGCAGGCGGTGAAACATTGTCCCGCGCCGCCTCCTTCCAAGTTTAGTACGGCAAGGACTTACTATCCGTTACAGTTGCTAGAGGTAGGTAACCTTGTTCACTCAGAGCTCTCCCGCAGTCTCAATGCAGCAGGCGGTGAAACATTGTCCGGCGCCGCCTCCTCCAAGTTTAGTACGGGAAGGACTTACTATCCGTTACAGTTGCTAGAGGTAGGTAACCTTGTTCACTCAGAGCTCTCCCGCAGTCTCAATGCAGCAGGCGGTGAAACATTGTCCCGCGCCGTCTCCTCCAAGTTTAGTACGGGAAGGACTTACTATCCGTTACAGTTGCTAGAGGTAGGTAACCTTGTTCACTCAGAGCCTCTCCCGCAGTTATAGTGCGAGATGGTATCCCCATACATTGCTTAACGGCTAGTTACCACCTTGACGGAAGAAAACTGCGGGAGAGGCGAGCCTTGTCGCTAAGAGACTCACAATCTGGCCGTGATTAGAAATGTTGTAGTCTTACCAAATATTACCAGACTACCAGATATCACTAAGAAAAACTGAGTATACCATCGTCTTCGTCATACAATGATGCACATGATGAAATAAAAAAAATAACATTAAAACGACATTTGCTACAAAATAATTGAAGGAAAAAAAAATAGCGCATAAAGAATTTTTTCAAATGTTCTCCTTCAACTCGCTGTTTCTCACATTTATTAAGCTCGTATTGTATTTTCAAATCCAGGTTCATAATCTGCACTCATTGACGATCAGTATGATGTACCATAACAACTGATATAAAATATTGTAGTTGGTTAAAAAGGCAGATAAAAAAATACTGTCAAATCTACAAGAAAACCGTCCAAGGCGGGTTTTCAAGGATTCGAATTTAACGACCATTTAAACCACTCATTATTTTTTCCACCACCATGTGTTACATACCGTAGCCATCAGCAAGCCTTCCACTACTCGAAGCAATAATTGGAAATTCAATGTAAGCTAATATAACCGAGTTACGAAGTGGTGAAGCACAACATGTCAAAACATTTCTTTATGCGCTATTTCATTCTACCTCGATTATATTCTAATAGATAAAGAAATAAAGCTGTCAATTGTAGCTCATCATATGCACCATTCTATCACCTACACGATGGTTGTTTTCATTTTTCTAACCGACGTCTGACACTTCCGTAATAACCGATAATATTGCAACATTGTTCAACTCCATCCTCACGTCGACCCCAACCCTCACTCTCCCGGTCTTACACACCGGGAACACCTCTCACACGCCTTAACTAACACAGCGCCTCACACACACACAAAAAGATATATATATTTAAATCAATTCAACAAATAGAACATAGAAATCGATTCAGTTACTACTACTAACCCTCCCGATATGTAAGAGCGGGAACACCTCTCACACGCCTTATTAACTAACTAACTAACTAACACACAGCAGCGTCACACACACAAATACATAGAGAAGACATTAAACAAAACACACTAATTCAATCACGCACTAGTAACAACACAACAACACGGTCTTTTTATAAGTCCAAATAGGAACATGTGTGGCTTGTGGACAAACAAAAACGCTAAACAGATGCATATCCGAAGGGTGGTTTTAAAAAAAGTACGGAATTCGATAAAGAATTCCATTTTTTTATCTCCACGGATACGCAAATGTGGCGGCAAACATTAGACCTCTTGTATACAGCAGAAAAAAACAATTAACATACTGTAAAGCTTGATACTACTACGTTTACCTTGTACAAACAATGTCCCGGGCTCGCAACAGAGGAGGCAGTCGGGGTGCGAGAAACTTATCGTGGCTCTACCGCTCTCAGTCGCCGCCCGGCGCTGCCAACGGGGGAGAGACCAGTCACGAGAAACAATGGAGTGTGTGTATAGTGAGCCTCCTATATCTCCCGCGCTGCCAACGTGGGGACAGCAAGGAGTGACGAGAGTGGGTGTATAACGAGCCGCCTCGCTCTCCCGCGCTGCCAACGTGGAGACAGCAAGGAGTGACGAGAGAGAGTGTATAGTGAGCCGCCCCGCTCTCCCGCGCTGCCAACGTGGAGACAGCAAGGAGTGACGAGAGAGAGGGTATAGCGAGCCGTCCCGCTCTCCCGCGCTGCCAACGTGGAGACAGCAAGGAGTGACGAGAGAGAGTGTATAGTGAGCCGCCCCGCTCTCCCGCGCTGCCAACGTGGAGACAGCAAGGAGTGACGAGAGAGAGGGTATAGCGAGCCGTCCCGCTCTCCCGCGCTGCCAACGTGGAGATGGCAAGGAGTGACGAGAGAGAGTGTATAGTGAGCCGTCCCGCTCTCCCGCGCTGCCAACGTGGAGACGGCAAGGAGTGACGAGAGAGAGTGTATAGTGAGCCGTCCCGCTCTCCCGCGCTGCCAACGTGGAGACGGCAAGGAGTGACGAGAGAGAGTGTATAGTGAGCCGTCCCGCTCTCCCGCGCTGCCAACGTGGAGACGGCAAGGAGTGACGAGAGAGAGTGTATAGCGAGCCGTCCCGCTCTCCCGCGCTGCCAACGTGGGGACAGCAAGGAGTGACGAGAGGGAATATATAGCGAGCCGCCCCGCTCTCCCGCGCTGGCCAACGTGGAGACAGCAAGGAGTGACGAGAGAGAGTGGAGAAAATGTTTCTCCCGGGCTAGGAAGACGGGACATGCTCGGTAGGCGATGGGTGAGCGCGGGATGGAGTTGCCAGTGAGGAGAATCGGTCTCCCGCGCTACCAGCGCGGGGAGTTGCCGGCGGAGCGGGGCTGGTTTTGGACACGAGAACGGGCCGAGCGGGGCCCAAAGTGGCTTAAAATTTCCAATGTGGAGCGCGGGGCCAACTCGCCCCGCTCTCTTTCATGCTGCACCAAGCTTGGGCGCGGTAAAGGTAGCCGCTACCCCCAGGGAAGACTAACACGAGTTCGACCTGAAAAATATAGTAGGGAGGCGAGGTTGCTGGATCAACCTCAGTGCCGTCCCTCACGCTGAATGCTGCATACGTGCGTCAGACATCAGTCCTAACCACTTGGTTCTCTCTACCTATTACTAAGAAGGTACCGAGGCTATATACTAAGGGTGGCGGTTAGTGATTGAGATGCACTGGTGACGACCATTGGCACATCGAGCGTGTTAACGTGGTGGCGTAAAACACTGCTAGAGAGAGCAAAGGCCACGCACAACTTATATATATTTCTATATATATACGTATACATATGAACCACCCACATATTCTGCGTGCAGACTTTTACGACTGTCTCATGCAACACCCCCTCTCCTTTTGGAAGAGAAGCTCCACGGCATTAGCTGTGGCTCCTCGTGGCGGCGCACATGATGATATGGTGTTAGCTAAAGCGGGGAGCCTTCAATGCAGCGACCCCTCTTACTTTGTGATGGTTACTCCACTACCCGTGCGATAACTCATCCCGTAGGTTAAAGAATCATCACTTTAACCTCTCTACACTGACGCAGCTTCTAACGAACGGTCAGTTGGAACGAAGCACACTTTTGTTTCTTTTCGTGAGCAAAGACGGGTTATAAACGTTTCCCAGCAGCTTACAACTACTACCACAAACTTGGATGGTGTAACGTACGTTATTTCCATTCCCCCCTTAGAGAGAAGGGACGCTTGAATGGTGTAACGTACGTTATTTCCATATCACCCTTAGAGAGAAGGGACACTAGAATGGTGTAACGTACGTTATTTCCATTCCCCCCTTAGAGAGAAGGGACACACTTGAATGGTGTAACGAAGGTTATTTCCATTTCCCCCTTAAAGAGAAGGGACGCGGCGTCGCGGGCCAATGCTGCCAATGGACGCTTAGCGCTATTACTAAACATTACAATCAAAAAGTTTTGATGTAACATAGCTACCTGGTTGATCCTGCCAGTAGTCATATGCTTGTCTCAAAGATTAAGCCATGCATGTCTAAGTACAAGCCGATTTAAGGCGAAACCGCGAATGGCTCATTAAATCAGCTATGATTCATTGGATCTGTACCCACACTTACTTGGATAACTGTGGTAATTCTAGAGCTAATACATGCACCACGTCTCTGACCGCAAGGGAAGAGCGCTTTTATTAGTTCAAAACCGGTCGGACTTCGGTCCGTCACCCCACCGTGTTGAATCTGAATAACTTGTCGCTGAGCGCACGGTCTCCGCACCGGCGCCGCCTCTTTCAAGTGTCTGCCTTATCAGCTTTCGATTGTAGGTTATACGCCTACAATGGCTATAACGGGTAACGGGGAATCAGGGTTCGATTCCGGAGAGGGAGCCTGAGAAACGGCTACCACATCTAAGGAAGGCAGCAGGCACGCAAATTACCCACTCCCGGCACGGGGAGGTAGTGACGAAAAATAACGATGCGAGACTCATCCGAGGCCTCGCAATCGGAATGAGTACACTTTAAATCCTTTAACGAGGATCTATTGGAGGGCAAGTCTGGTGCCAGCAGCCGCGGTAATTCCAGCTCCAATAGCGTATATTAAAGTTGTTGCGGTTAAAAAGCTCGTAGTTGGATTTCAGTTCTGGACTGACGGTTCACCGCCCGGTGCATACTGTCACGCTCCGAACAGCCACAACAGCCCGCTGGCTCGCACGGGGTGCTCTTCATCGAGTGTCCCGCGTGGCCGGCAGAGTTTACTTTGAAAAAATTAGAGTGCTCAAAGCAGGCTACACTGACGGCCTGAATGCCTATGCATGGAATAATGGAATAGGACCTCGGTTCTATTTTGTCGGTTTTCTGAACCCGAGGTAATGACTAATAGGAACAGGCGGGGGCATTCGTATTGCGACGCTAGAGGTGAAATTCTTGGACCGTCGCAAGACGAACTACTGCGAAAGCATTTGCCAAGGATGTTTTCATTAATCAAGAACGAAAGTTAGAGGTTCGAAGGCGATCAGATACCGCCCTAGTTCTAACCATAAACGATGCTGACCAGCGATCCGCCGGCGTTATTCCCATGACCCGGCGGGCAGCTTCCGGGAAACCAAAGTCTTTGGGTTCCGGGGGAAGTATGGTTGCAAAGCTGAAACTTAAAGGAATTGACGGAAGGGCACCACCAGGAGTGGAGCCTGCGGCTTAATTTGACTCAACACGGGGAACCTCACCAGGCCCAGACACCGGAAGGATTGACAGATTGAGAGCTCTTTCTCGATTCGGTGGGTGGTGGTGCATGGCCGTTCTTAGTTGGTGGAGCGATTTGTCTGGTTAATTCCGATAACGAACGAGACTCTGGCCTACTAACTAGTCGACGGATCTCCAGCAATTGGTGTCCAGTTCGCAGCTTCTTCTTAGAGGGATAAGCGGCAATTCTAGCCGCACGAGATTGAGCAATAACAGGTCTGTGATGCCCTTAGATGTTCTGGGCCGCACGCGCGCTACACTGAAGGGATCAACGTGTCCTCCCCCTCCGAGAGGAGCGGGTAACCCGTTGAAATCCTTTCATGATAGGGATTGGGGTTTGCAATTGTCTCCCATGAACGAGGAATTCCCAGTAAGCGCAAGTCATGAGCTTGCGTTGATTACGTCCCTGCCCTTTGTACACACCGCCCGTCGCTACTACCGATTGAATGATTTAGTGAGGCCTTCGGACTGGCGCTCTTGGATGCCGGGCCCTCGGTTCGCCGTTGGGTCTCTCGGCGCCTCGAGCTGACGGAAAGATGTCCAAACTTGATCATTTAGAGGAAGTAAAAGTCGTAACAAGGTTTCCGTAGGTGAACCTGCGGAAGGATCATTAACGTGTTTGCTTGCAGCAACA
>JAXIVD010001479.1:7500-20000 GCA_036785275.1 Cancer borealis | reverse complement strand
CAGAGTCTTGTGCAGTTGCACTCAAAAACAAGTGTCGAACTTAAACGTATCATCGAAAAGTATCACAAAAGTAACCTCAAGTCGCAAAACTAACACGTCAGACAGTCTTGAGACTATAGAAATCCTCCACGTATACTGACGGTAAATCATTACAAGGCCTTTCTACTGGTATTAAAAGAAAATCTTCTTGGGCTTTACTTCTCGAGATATTTAAATTTGAAGAAAAAAAATATAATTACATTTCACCATATATATTTTACGCCACTAAACACATCCCACCCGCTAAGGGAATACATTACTTTTCTTCTACAAGTACGCAATAAAAAATTTCCAAACTAAGGCTCATTAAGAAAATCTGTTTGTAGCATTTACAAGCTCGCAGCCTACTCTATTTGCACTAAGAATATCAACGTTCTATCTTAAATACTAACACAAATACATGGTAGCATTAATAATTTTCACTCGTGGGCTCCAGCACATAGTTGCTTGTTTTAGGTAGTTTCACCTGGCCCGGTGAGATAGTCTAGGTTCATTACGGATATGTGGTGAGACAGGCTAGGAAAGTGTCTGTCTCTTTCTCTCTCTGTGTCTGTCTCTTTCTCTCTCTGTGTCTGTCTCTGTCTCTTTCTCTGTGTCTGTCTCTGTCTCTTTCTCTGTCTCTTTCTCTCTCTCTCTCTGTCTCTTTCTCTTTCTCTCTCTGTCTCTTTCTCTCTCTCTGTCTCTTTCTCTGTCTCTTTCTCTCTCTCTGTCTCTTTCTCTCCCTGTCTCTGTCTCTTTCTTTCTCTGTCTCTTTCTCTCTCTGTGTCTGTCTCTGTCTCTTTCTCTCTCTGTGTCTATCTCTGTCTCTTTCTTTCTCTTTCTCTCTCTGTGTCTGTCTCTGTCTCTTTCTCTCTCTCTCTGTGTCTATCTCTGTCTCTTTCTCTCTCTTTCTCTCCCTGTCTCTGTCTCTTTCTCTCTCTCTTTCTCTGTCTCTTTCTTTCTCTGTCTCTTTCTCTCTCTGTGTCTGTCTCTTTCTCTCTCTGTGTCTATCTCTGTCTCTTTCTCTCCCTGTCTCTTTCTCTCCCTGTCTCTTTCTCTCTCTGTGTCTATCTCTGTCTCTTTCTCTCCCTGTCTCTTTCTCTCTCTGTGTCTATCTCTGTCTCTTTCTCTCCCTGTCTCTTTCTCTCTCTGTGTCTATCTCTGTCTCTTTCTCTCCCTGTCTCTTTCTCTCTCTGTGTCTATCTCTGTCTCTTTCTCTCCCTGTCTCTCTCTCTTTCTCTGTCTCTTTCTCTCTCTGTGTCTGTCTCTTTCTCTCTCTGTGTCTATCTCTGTCTCTCTCTGTGTCTATCTCTGTCTCTTTCTCTGTCTCTTTCTCTCCCTGTCTCTGTCTCTTTCTCTCTCTGTGTCTATCTCTGTCTCTTTCTCTCTCTGTCTCTTTCTCTTTCTCTTTCTCTTTCTCTTTCTCTCTCTGTCTCTTTCTCTCTCTGTGTCTGTCTCTGTCTCTGTCTCTTTCTCTCTCTGTGTCTGTCTCTCTCTGTCTCTTTCTCTTTCTCTCTCTGTCTCTTTCTCTCTCTGTCTCTTTCTCTCTCTGTGTCTGTCTCTTTCTCTTTCTTTCTGTCTCTTTCTCTCACTGTGTCTGTCTCTTTCTCTCACTGTGTCTGTCTCTTTCTCTGTCTCTTTCTTTCTCTGTCTCTTTCTCTCTCTGTCTCTTTCTCTCTCTGTGTCTGTCTCTTTCTCTTTCTTTCTGTCTCTTTCTCTCACTGTGTCTGTCTCTTTCTCTTTCTTTCTGTCTCTTTCTCTCACTGTGTCTGTCTCTGTCTCTGTCTCTTTCTCTCTCTGTCTCTTTCTCTCTCTGTGTCTGTTTCTTTCTCTTTCTTTCTGTCTCTTTCTCTCACTGTGTCTGTCTCTGTCTCTTTCTCTCTCTGTGTCTGTTTCTTTCTCTTTCTTTCTGTCTCTTTCTCTCACTGTGTCTGTCTCTGTCTCTTTCTCTCTCTGTGTCTGTTTCTTTCTCTTTCTTTCTGTCTCTTTCTCTCACTGTGTCTGTCTCTGTCTCTTTCTCTCTCTGTGTTTGTCTCGCGTCGCGCCGCCTCCTCCAATTTTAGTACGGGAAGGACTTACTATCCGTTACAGTTGCTAGAGGTAGGTAACCTTGTTCACTCAGAGCTCTCCCGCAGTCTCAATGCAGCAGGCGGTGAAACATTGTCCCGCGCCGCCTCCTCCAAGTTTAGTACGGTAAGGACTTACTATCCGTTACAGTTGCTAGAGGTTAGGTAACCTTGTTCACTCAGAGCCTCTCCCGCAGTCTCAATGCAGCAGGCGGTGAAACATTGTCCCGCGCCGCCTCCTCCAAGTTTAGTACGGCAAGGACTTACTATCCGTTACAGTTGCTAGAGGTAAGTAACCTTGTTCACTCAGAGCCTCTCCCGCAGTCTCAATGCAGCAGGCGGTGAAACATTGTCCGGCGCCGCCTCCTCCAAGTTTAGTACGGCAAGGACTTACTATCCGTTACAGTTGCTAGAGGTAGGTAACCTTGTTCACTCAGAGCTCTCCCGCAGTCTCAATGCAGCAGGCGGTGAAACATTGTCCCGCGCCGCCTCCTCCAAGTTTAGTACGGCAAGGACTTACTATCCGTTACAGTTGCTAGAGGTTAGGTAACCTTGTTCACTCAGAGCCTCTCCCGCAGTCTCAATGCAGCAGGCGGTGAAACATTGTCCCGCGCCGCCTCCTTCCAAGTTTAGTACGGCAAGGACTTACTATCCGTTACAGTTGCTAGAGGTAGGTAACCTTGTTCACTCAGAGCTCTCCCGCAGTCTCAATGCAGCAGGCGGTGAAACATTGTCCGGCGCCGCCTCCTCCAAGTTTAGTACGGGAAGGACTTACTATCCGTTACAGTTGCTAGAGGTAGGTAACCTTGTTCACTCAGAGCTCTCCCGCAGTCTCAATGCAGCAGGCGGTGAAACATTGTCCCGCGCCGTCTCCTCCAAGTTTAGTACGGGAAGGACTTACTATCCGTTACAGTTGCTAGAGGTAGGTAACCTTGTTCACTCAGAGCCTCTCCCGCAGTTATAGTGCGAGATGGTATCCCCATACATTGCTTAACGGCTAGTTACCACCTTGACGGAAGAAAACTGCGGGAGAGGCGAGCCTTGTCGCTAAGAGACTCACAATCTGGCCGTGATTAGAAATGTTGTAGTCTTACCAAATATTACCAGACTACCAGATATCACTAAGAAAAACTGAGTATACCATCGTCTTCGTCATACAATGATGCACATGATGAAATAAAAAAAATAACATTAAAACGACATTTGCTACAAAATAATTGAAGGAAAAAAAAATAGCGCATAAAGAATTTTTTCAAATGTTCTCCTTCAACTCGCTGTTTCTCACATTTATTAAGCTCGTATTGTATTTTCAAATCCAGGTTCATAATCTGCACTCATTGACGATCAGTATGATGTACCATAACAACTGATATAAAATATTGTAGTTGGTTAAAAAGGCAGATAAAAAAATACTGTCAAATCTACAAGAAAACCGTCCAAGGCGGGTTTTCAAGGATTCGAATTTAACGACCATTTAAACCACTCATTATTTTTTCCACCACCATGTGTTACATACCGTAGCCATCAGCAAGCCTTCCACTACTCGAAGCAATAATTGGAAATTCAATGTAAGCTAATATAACCGAGTTACGAAGTGGTGAAGCACAACATGTCAAAACATTTCTTTATGCGCTATTTCATTCTACCTCGATTATATTCTAATAGATAAAGAAATAAAGCTGTCAATTGTAGCTCATCATATGCACCATTCTATCACCTACACGATGGTTGTTTTCATTTTTCTAACCGACGTCTGACACTTCCGTAATAACCGATAATATTGCAACATTGTTCAACTCCATCCTCACGTCGACCCCAACCCTCACTCTCCCGGTCTTACACACCGGGAACACCTCTCACACGCCTTAACTAACACAGCGCCTCACACACACACAAAAAGATATATATATTTAAATCAATTCAACAAATAGAACATAGAAATCGATTCAGTTACTACTACTAACCCTCCCGATATGTAAGAGCGGGAACACCTCTCACACGCCTTATTAACTAACTAACTAACTAACACACAGCAGCGTCACACACACAAATACATAGAGAAGACATTAAACAAAACACACTAATTCAATCACGCACTAGTAACAACACAACAACACGGTCTTTTTATAAGTCCAAATAGGAACATGTGTGGCTTGTGGACAAACAAAAACGCTAAACAGATGCATATCCGAAGGGTGGTTTTAAAAAAAGTACGGAATTCGATAAAGAATTCCATTTTTTTATCTCCACGGATACGCAAATGTGGCGGCAAACATTAGACCTCTTGTATACAGCAGAAAAAAACAATTAACATACTGTAAAGCTTGATACTACTACGTTTACCTTGTACAAACAATGTCCCGGGCTCGCAACAGAGGAGGCAGTCGGGGTGCGAGAAACTTATCGTGGCTCTACCGCTCTCAGTCGCCGCCCGGCGCTGCCAACGGGGGAGAGACCAGTCACGAGAAACAATGGAGTGTGTGTATAGTGAGCCTCCTATATCTCCCGCGCTGCCAACGTGGGGACAGCAAGGAGTGACGAGAGTGGGTGTATAACGAGCCGCCTCGCTCTCCCGCGCTGCCAACGTGGAGACAGCAAGGAGTGACGAGAGAGAGTGTATAGTGAGCCGCCCCGCTCTCCCGCGCTGCCAACGTGGAGACAGCAAGGAGTGACGAGAGAGAGGGTATAGCGAGCCGTCCCGCTCTCCCGCGCTGCCAACGTGGAGACAGCAAGGAGTGACGAGAGAGAGTGTATAGTGAGCCGCCCCGCTCTCCCGCGCTGCCAACGTGGAGACAGCAAGGAGTGACGAGAGAGAGGGTATAGCGAGCCGTCCCGCTCTCCCGCGCTGCCAACGTGGAGATGGCAAGGAGTGACGAGAGAGAGTGTATAGTGAGCCGTCCCGCTCTCCCGCGCTGCCAACGTGGAGACGGCAAGGAGTGACGAGAGAGAGTGTATAGTGAGCCGTCCCGCTCTCCCGCGCTGCCAACGTGGAGACGGCAAGGAGTGACGAGAGAGAGTGTATAGTGAGCCGTCCCGCTCTCCCGCGCTGCCAACGTGGAGACGGCAAGGAGTGACGAGAGAGAGTGTATAGCGAGCCGTCCCGCTCTCCCGCGCTGCCAACGTGGGGACAGCAAGGAGTGACGAGAGGGAATATATAGCGAGCCGCCCCGCTCTCCCGCGCTGGCCAACGTGGAGACAGCAAGGAGTGACGAGAGAGAGTGGAGAAAATGTTTCTCCCGGGCTAGGAAGACGGGACATGCTCGGTAGGCGATGGGTGAGCGCGGGATGGAGTTGCCAGTGAGGAGAATCGGTCTCCCGCGCTACCAGCGCGGGGAGTTGCCGGCGGAGCGGGGCTGGTTTTGGACACGAGAACGGGCCGAGCGGGGCCCAAAGTGGCTTAAAATTTCCAATGTGGAGCGCGGGGCCAACTCGCCCCGCTCTCTTTCATGCTGCACCAAGCTTGGGCGCGGTAAAGGTAGCCGCTACCCCCAGGGAAGACTAACACGAGTTCGACCTGAAAAATATAGTAGGGAGGCGAGGTTGCTGGATCAACCTCAGTGCCGTCCCTCACGCTGAATGCTGCATACGTGCGTCAGACATCAGTCCTAACCACTTGGTTCTCTCTACCTATTACTAAGAAGGTACCGAGGCTATATACTAAGGGTGGCGGTTAGTGATTGAGATGCACTGGTGACGACCATTGGCACATCGAGCGTGTTAACGTGGTGGCGTAAAACACTGCTAGAGAGAGCAAAGGCCACGCACAACTTATATATATTTCTATATATATACGTATACATATGAACCACCCACATATTCTGCGTGCAGACTTTTACGACTGTCTCATGCAACACCCCCTCTCCTTTTGGAAGAGAAGCTCCACGGCATTAGCTGTGGCTCCTCGTGGCGGCGCACATGATGATATGGTGTTAGCTAAAGCGGGGAGCCTTCAATGCAGCGACCCCTCTTACTTTGTGATGGTTACTCCACTACCCGTGCGATAACTCATCCCGTAGGTTAAAGAATCATCACTTTAACCTCTCTACACTGACGCAGCTTCTAACGAACGGTCAGTTGGAACGAAGCACACTTTTGTTTCTTTTCGTGAGCAAAGACGGGTTATAAACGTTTCCCAGCAGCTTACAACTACTACCACAAACTTGGATGGTGTAACGTACGTTATTTCCATTCCCCCCTTAGAGAGAAGGGACGCTTGAATGGTGTAACGTACGTTATTTCCATATCACCCTTAGAGAGAAGGGACACTAGAATGGTGTAACGTACGTTATTTCCATTCCCCCCTTAGAGAGAAGGGACACACTTGAATGGTGTAACGAAGGTTATTTCCATTTCCCCCTTAAAGAGAAGGGACGCGGCGTCGCGGGCCAATGCTGCCAATGGACGCTTAGCGCTATTACTAAACATTACAATCAAAAAGTTTTGATGTAACATAGCTACCTGGTTGATCCTGCCAGTAGTCATATGCTTGTCTCAAAGATTAAGCCATGCATGTCTAAGTACAAGCCGATTTAAGGCGAAACCGCGAATGGCTCATTAAATCAGCTATGATTCATTGGATCTGTACCCACACTTACTTGGATAACTGTGGTAATTCTAGAGCTAATACATGCACCACGTCTCTGACCGCAAGGGAAGAGCGCTTTTATTAGTTCAAAACCGGTCGGACTTCGGTCCGTCACCCCACCGTGTTGAATCTGAATAACTTGTCGCTGAGCGCACGGTCTCCGCACCGGCGCCGCCTCTTTCAAGTGTCTGCCTTATCAGCTTTCGATTGTAGGTTATACGCCTACAATGGCTATAACGGGTAACGGGGAATCAGGGTTCGATTCCGGAGAGGGAGCCTGAGAAACGGCTACCACATCTAAGGAAGGCAGCAGGCACGCAAATTACCCACTCCCGGCACGGGGAGGTAGTGACGAAAAATAACGATGCGAGACTCATCCGAGGCCTCGCAATCGGAATGAGTACACTTTAAATCCTTTAACGAGGATCTATTGGAGGGCAAGTCTGGTGCCAGCAGCCGCGGTAATTCCAGCTCCAATAGCGTATATTAAAGTTGTTGCGGTTAAAAAGCTCGTAGTTGGATTTCAGTTCTGGACTGACGGTTCACCGCCCGGTGCATACTGTCACGCTCCGAACAGCCACAACAGCCCGCTGGCTCGCACGGGGTGCTCTTCATCGAGTGTCCCGCGTGGCCGGCAGAGTTTACTTTGAAAAAATTAGAGTGCTCAAAGCAGGCTACACTGACGGCCTGAATGCCTATGCATGGAATAATGGAATAGGACCTCGGTTCTATTTTGTCGGTTTTCTGAACCCGAGGTAATGACTAATAGGAACAGGCGGGGGCATTCGTATTGCGACGCTAGAGGTGAAATTCTTGGACCGTCGCAAGACGAACTACTGCGAAAGCATTTGCCAAGGATGTTTTCATTAATCAAGAACGAAAGTTAGAGGTTCGAAGGCGATCAGATACCGCCCTAGTTCTAACCATAAACGATGCTGACCAGCGATCCGCCGGCGTTATTCCCATGACCCGGCGGGCAGCTTCCGGGAAACCAAAGTCTTTGGGTTCCGGGGGAAGTATGGTTGCAAAGCTGAAACTTAAAGGAATTGACGGAAGGGCACCACCAGGAGTGGAGCCTGCGGCTTAATTTGACTCAACACGGGGAACCTCACCAGGCCCAGACACCGGAAGGATTGACAGATTGAGAGCTCTTTCTCGATTCGGTGGGTGGTGGTGCATGGCCGTTCTTAGTTGGTGGAGCGATTTGTCTGGTTAATTCCGATAACGAACGAGACTCTGGCCTACTAACTAGTCGACGGATCTCCAGCAATTGGTGTCCAGTTCGCAGCTTCTTCTTAGAGGGATAAGCGGCAATTCTAGCCGCACGAGATTGAGCAATAACAGGTCTGTGATGCCCTTAGATGTTCTGGGCCGCACGCGCGCTACACTGAAGGGATCAACGTGTCCTCCCCCTCCGAGAGGAGCGGGTAACCCGTTGAAATCCTTTCATGATAGGGATTGGGGTTTGCAATTGTCTCCCATGAACGAGGAATTCCCAGTAAGCGCAAGTCATGAGCTTGCGTTGATTACGTCCCTGCCCTTTGTACACCGCCCGTCGCTACTACCGATTGAATGATTTAGTGAGGCCTTCGGACTGGCGCTCTTGGATGCCGGGCCCTCGGTTCGCCGTTGGGTCTCTCGGCGCCTCGAGCTGACGGAAAGATGTCCAAACTTGATCATTTAGAGGAAGTAAAAGTCGTAACAAGGTTTCCGTAGGTGAACCTGCGGAAGGATCATTAACGTGTTTGCTTGCAGCAACAAAAACCAAAAAATTCGGGTGGCCGGGTACCGACCAAAAAAAAAAAAATTGACCGATGCATCAATTTTTGGCGGCCCGGCCTGAGAACAGGCAAACAGTGCCGCAGCTCAACCCACACTCTTCTCTTCTGTCCATTGTGGACAGAGGTAGACCATTACTCACACCACCGGTACTCCAACCAACCGACGTACGCTAGGTTGGCCGACTTTTATCGGGCAAAGTTTCCGAATGATAGCGGTCACTTAACGTCGTCGGGAGGTGTCACCGGCTGGTAACGAGGTACTTCTCACAAACCTGTGACTATCTATTTAAACCCAGTATACTACGTCTTCCCACTATCGTCTCCCGAGGCAGAGATGGCGGAAGTCTTGAAAGTCGGCAATTGAGACTGACGTAATGACAAAAATCACAACTCTTAACGGTGGATCACTCGGCTCGTGGGTCGATGAAGACCGCAGCAAGCTGCGTGTCGGTATGTGAATCGCAAGAATACCAGATACATCGACAAGTCGAACGCACATTGCGGCGGCGGCACTCTCATGTGCTGCCGTCACTCCTACACGAGGGTCGGATATCAAATCCAATACATCGGCTTTGTTACCACCGGCAGAGTAGTAGTAGTAGTAGCAGCTTTGTCTCTACTCTCTCTCTCTCTCTCTACTGCGTGCGTGGCATTGACCGCCTTGGGGAGGTTCGCCTCTTTGACGAGAGTCAAATTGGCGTTCCCTAAAGATGTGCTGCCAAGCCAAAGTCATATATCTGTGGACTTGGTGGCAAGGACCATGTACAGACATACAACGCTTACGCGCTGTTTTGTTTGTCGCCGTCCATGCCTGTTGCCTCGTTTCCCTCCAAGGAAGGACAGAGGCTCTGTTGCATGCTAAAGTCGCGTATGGGCGTCTTGAAGGCGACCGGGTCGGTTTATACTACTTACACCTCGGTTCGTTAGCTGCAGCACCCATCCTTATCAAACCTTAATGGGAACGGGCGCACACAAACCAAAACTGGAAGCCAGTGACTACTTTATAGTAGTCGCTACTGCTCCAATGTCGACCTCGTGTTAGGGTAGAGTACCCGCCAAATTTAAGCATATTAATAAGCGGAGGAAAAGAAACCAACAGGGATTCCCTTAGTAAGGGCGACTGAACTGGGAAAAGCCCAGCGCATAACCTGGCGTCGTGACCCGGCGCCAGGGGTGTTGCGTTTCGGAGGGTCCGGCACGCAGTCTCTCACCGCCTAAGTTATGCTTGAAAGCGGCCACTACCCATGGAGGGTGACAGGCCCGTGTGGCGGCGCCCGCGAGGGTACACGAGAGATTGTCGGAAAGGGCCTCTCCGTAGAGTCGGGTTGCTTGAAAATGCAGCCCTAAGCAGGTGGTAAACTCCATCTAAGGCTAAATATGACCACGAGACCGATAGCGAACAAGTACCGTGAGGGAAAGTTGAAAAGAACTTTGAAGAGAGAGTTCAAGAGTACGTGAAACCGTTAAGAGCCAAACGGGTGGGACCTCGAAGGTCGAACCGAGGGGATTCAGCTCGTCGGCCAAAGCCGGCTGGACGTTGGGATTCGCTTATGCGACCCAGGAACTCTTGGGCGTGCCCACGTTCAAGCCGGCGCCGGCGGGCGTATTTCCCCTCGTGATGTAGGTCGCCGCGACCCGTTGCTGGGGACGTCTAAGGCCCGGGCGGACTGGTACCCCAACGTCGTGCACTTTTAGTGCCGGCGAAGGGGGAAACCTCCGGTGTCCTGGCTGCCCTGCGACGGTCGTGTAGCAGAGGGGCGCATCCACGCCAATACTTCCTCTCGCGGCGTGCAAAAGGTCGGTGACCCACCCGACCCGTCTTGAAACACGGACCAAGGAGTCTAACATGTGTGCGAGTCATTGGGCGCACTAAACCCAAAGGCGCAATGAAAGTGAAAGGGGGGTGTCCCGGCTTCGGTCGGTGGCGCCCTCCGGGGCCGATCCCTGACCGGCCGATGCCGCCGGGTCTCCCATACCAAAGCGAGGTCATTCCAAAAGAGGTGCGCGGGGTGAGTCCCTCTCCCCTGTTGTCTACCTCTGGCTTCGTGGGTTGCCCGGCGCGCTCGGTGGTCCGAGCATGCTCGCCTGTACGCAGGGGGGCGCAGGCCCGGGACTTGCCATACGACGCCGTCGCGCGAATCTGTTGTTGGCCTCATCGGCTCTGCTTGGGCTCTCGGTTGGTGTGCCGCGTGTCTTTGGGCGGGCTTTGGGCGGGGGCTTCACGGCTTCTTCCTGGGTTCGTCCGGCGCGGTTACGCCTTCTGATCCTGCTCTGTCCGGAGTGGCCTAGCGCGTGTGCTGTCGGCAAGTACCATGAGCAGACATGTTGGGACCCGAAAGATGGTGAACTATGCCTGGCCAGGATGAAGCCAGAGGAAACTCTGGTGGAGGTCCGTAGCAATTCTGACGTGCAAATCGATTGTCAGAGCTGGGTATAGGGGCGAAAGACTAATCGAACCATCTAGTAGCTGGTTCCCTCCGAAGTTTCCCTCAGGATAGCTGGTACTCGCGGAAACAAAGGAGTTTCATCCGGTAAAGCGAATGATTAGAGGTCTTGGGGACGAAACGTCCTCAACCTATTCTCAAACTTTAAATGGGTGAGATGCCGAGCTTGCTTGAATGCTGAAGCTTCGGCGACTAATCCGAGTATCTAGTGGGCCATTTTTGGTAAGCAGAACTGGCGCTGTGGGATGAACCAAACGTCGAGTTAAGGGGCCTAAACGAATGCTCATCTAGACCCCATCGAAAGGCGTTGGTTGCTATAGACAGCAGGACGGTGGCCATGGAAGTTGGAATCCGCTAAGGAGTGTGTAACAACTCACCTGCCGAAGCAACTAGCCCTTAAAATGGTATGGCGCTCAAGCATTCTCCCGATACTCGACCGCCGGTGGCACTAAAGGCCAAGCTTCCCTCTTAGCGGGGGGAGGCCCAGGTCTCCAAGCCCCGGCGAGTAGGAGGGTCGCAGGGGTGAGCGCTGAAGGGATCCGGCGTGAGCCGGCCTGGAGCCGCCCCTGGTGCAGATCTTGGTGGTAGTAGCAAATAGTCGAGAGAGACTTCCCTTGAAGGCCGATGTGGAGAAGGGTTCCATGTGAACATCAGTTGGACATGGGTTAGTCGCTCCTAAGCCCAAGGCTAAAGCCTTATCCCACGCTAGAGGCAACGGCCAAGCGAGTCGCGGAGAGTTGAATGGAGGGAGAGAGGCTGCTGCTATGCTATGCTAGTAGTAGTCTTCTCGATCTCGTTCGCTCTCTGCAAACAACAACAAAATGAGAGATTTTTCTCAGTTGCCAGTTGGGAGTTAGTGGCGAAAGGGAATACGGTACTTATTCCGTAACCAGGCCTGGATGCCAACCGGGGCCCAGTTCCTTCTCGGGCTGGCCCTTGGTGCAGGAACCCGGTAACGGGAACCAACTCGCGTCCATCGGCGGTGGTCCGGGGAAGAGTTTTCTTTTCTGTTTAAGGCGCCGTGACCCTAGAAGCCACTCGCAGAGCGAAAGGGTGTTGGTAACACGGTCTGCCGTAGAGCGCCGCGGTTCTTGCGGCGTCCCGCGTACCACTGCCGGTCCGTGAAACATGCGAGGCAGGTAACTGCATGGGGCGAAGCGTGGGAGTCTGCTGCTGTGGCGTCGCCCGTTTCGGCGGTGCGGTGCTCGCACGCACGCGGCTCCCGCGAAACACCCCAGTTTCGGGCCTGCGCGTACCCATATCCGCAGCCGGTCTCCAAGGTAAGAAGCCTCTGGTCGATAGACTAATGTAGGTAAGGGAAGTCGGCAAATTAGATCCGTAACTTCGGGATAAGGATTGGCTCTGAGGATCGGGCCAGTCGGGCCTGTGCGGGAAGCGGGCCTGGGTTCGGGCGCTGGACTGGGCTCAGAGGTTATGAGGTGTGCGGTGATGGGTGTCGCCGTCTACCCTCTGGCTCCTCGCACGTTGGTGTCCGCCCACAAACCGTAGTGCCTCCCCACCCCGGTGGCGGTGACCCATTCCAAATGCGGCCTCGCGTCGTACTACCTTTTTCAAGTCCGTCAGTGCGGCGGCGGTGTGTTGGGTC
>JAXIVD010001479.1:0-5000 GCA_036785275.1 Cancer borealis | reverse complement strand
CGGGGGTAGAGCTATGACTCTACAAGCGCGGGTAATCGGCGGGGGTAGCTATTAGTCACTTAAATAGCAAACATCATACCGTATATAAATCTTGAGGACATACTTGGATCCATTCTCTCAAGGTAGCAGCGAAAACGAAGACTACAATTTCCCACTTATAGCATTAGGTTCAATTCTCGTTTCCACAAGACAGACATGTTTCTATTTTGGACTTGTAAATTTTCTGTTAAATTTTTTGACTTGCTAACATTATTTCTGATATACTTTACAACTATAGACGATTGCACCAGACCAAGCGCCGGTAAACGGCGGGGGTAGCTATGACTCTACAAGCGCGGGTAATCGGCGGGGGTAGCTATTAGTCACTTAAATAGCAAACATCATACCGTATATAAATCTTGAGGACATACTTGGATCCATTCTCTCAAAGTAGCAGCGAAAACGAAGACTACAATTTCCCACTTATAGCATTAGGTTCAATTCTCGTTTCCACATTAAAAGCGTAATGAATATGATATTGGTGTTCAGTACGTAATATCCTTGTAAAATATATTTGGATTAACTTAGTTTCAGAGGTGACACCAAAAACCAAGATTTATTTATTTATATCTTTCCACACTCAAATCAACAGAACAGCAGCAGTACTCTCGCTACGAACCGCTTGCACTTCTGCCTCCCTAACAAGGCTAAAAAGATTTTGTCACGCATCCCGATGGCGAAATCCTCCCGGCAAACCCATATTTACATTACTACACACCCTTATCTATAGAACAGCATCCTCACTGTCATTCGCTAAGACTGCACCGTAAAAAGAATATAGAGGTTTCGTCACGCAACGTAACATCCGAAAGTAACCTCAAGACGGTCTTGTGTGCAGTTGTACACAAAAGTAACTGTCGAACTTGAACGTATCATCGAAAAATAACACGTCAGAGTCTTGTGCAGTTGCACTCAAAAACAAGTGTCGAACTTAAACGTATCATCGAAAAGTATCACAAAAGTAACCTCAAGTCGCAAAACTAACACGTCAGACAGTCTTGAGACTATAGAAATCCTCCACGTATACTGACGGTAAATCATTACAAGGCCTTTCTACTGGTATTAAAAGAAAATCTTCTTGGGCTTTACTTCTCGAGATATTTAAATTTGAAGAAAAAAAATATAATTACATTTCACCATATATATTTTACGCCACTAAACACATCCCACCCGCTAAGGGAATACATTACTTTTCTTCTACAAGTACGCAATAAAAAATTTCCAAACTAAGGCTCATTAAGAAAATCTGTTTGTAGCATTTACAAGCTCGCAGCCTACTCTATTTGCACTAAGAATATCAACGTTCTATCTTAAATACTAACACAAATACATGGTAGCATTAATAATTTTCACTCGTGGGCTCCAGCACATAGTTGCTTGTTTTAGGTAGTTTCACCTGGCCCGGTGAGATAGTCTAGGTTCATTACGGATATGTGGTGAGACAGGCTAGGAAAGTGTCTGTCTCTTTCTCTCTCTGTGTCTGTCTCTTTCTCTCTCTGTGTCTGTCTCTGTCTCTTTCTCTGTGTCTGTCTCTGTCTCTTTCTCTGTCTCTTTCTCTCTCTCTCTCTGTCTCTTTCTCTTTCTCTCTCTGTCTCTTTCTCTCTCTCTGTCTCTTTCTCTGTCTCTTTCTCTCTCTCTGTCTCTTTCTCTCCCTGTCTCTGTCTCTTTCTTTCTCTGTCTCTTTCTCTCTCTGTGTCTGTCTCTGTCTCTTTCTCTCTCTGTGTCTATCTCTGTCTCTTTCTTTCTCTTTCTCTCTCTGTGTCTGTCTCTGTCTCTTTCTCTCTCTCTCTGTGTCTATCTCTGTCTCTTTCTCTCTCTTTCTCTCCCTGTCTCTGTCTCTTTCTCTCTCTCTTTCTCTGTCTCTTTCTTTCTCTGTCTCTTTCTCTCTCTGTGTCTGTCTCTTTCTCTCTCTGTGTCTATCTCTGTCTCTTTCTCTCCCTGTCTCTTTCTCTCCCTGTCTCTTTCTCTCTCTGTGTCTATCTCTGTCTCTTTCTCTCCCTGTCTCTTTCTCTCTCTGTGTCTATCTCTGTCTCTTTCTCTCCCTGTCTCTTTCTCTCTCTGTGTCTATCTCTGTCTCTTTCTCTCCCTGTCTCTTTCTCTCTCTGTGTCTATCTCTGTCTCTTTCTCTCCCTGTCTCTCTCTCTTTCTCTGTCTCTTTCTCTCTCTGTGTCTGTCTCTTTCTCTCTCTGTGTCTATCTCTGTCTCTCTCTGTGTCTATCTCTGTCTCTTTCTCTGTCTCTTTCTCTCCCTGTCTCTGTCTCTTTCTCTCTCTGTGTCTATCTCTGTCTCTTTCTCTCTCTGTCTCTTTCTCTTTCTCTTTCTCTTTCTCTTTCTCTCTCTGTCTCTTTCTCTCTCTGTGTCTGTCTCTGTCTCTGTCTCTTTCTCTCTCTGTGTCTGTCTCTCTCTGTCTCTTTCTCTTTCTCTCTCTGTCTCTTTCTCTCTCTGTCTCTTTCTCTCTCTGTGTCTGTCTCTTTCTCTTTCTTTCTGTCTCTTTCTCTCACTGTGTCTGTCTCTTTCTCTCACTGTGTCTGTCTCTTTCTCTGTCTCTTTCTTTCTCTGTCTCTTTCTCTCTCTGTCTCTTTCTCTCTCTGTGTCTGTCTCTTTCTCTTTCTTTCTGTCTCTTTCTCTCACTGTGTCTGTCTCTTTCTCTTTCTTTCTGTCTCTTTCTCTCACTGTGTCTGTCTCTGTCTCTGTCTCTTTCTCTCTCTGTCTCTTTCTCTCTCTGTGTCTGTTTCTTTCTCTTTCTTTCTGTCTCTTTCTCTCACTGTGTCTGTCTCTGTCTCTTTCTCTCTCTGTGTCTGTTTCTTTCTCTTTCTTTCTGTCTCTTTCTCTCACTGTGTCTGTCTCTGTCTCTTTCTCTCTCTGTGTCTGTTTCTTTCTCTTTCTTTCTGTCTCTTTCTCTCACTGTGTCTGTCTCTGTCTCTTTCTCTCTCTGTGTTTGTCTCGCGTCGCGCCGCCTCCTCCAATTTTAGTACGGGAAGGACTTACTATCCGTTACAGTTGCTAGAGGTAGGTAACCTTGTTCACTCAGAGCTCTCCCGCAGTCTCAATGCAGCAGGCGGTGAAACATTGTCCCGCGCCGCCTCCTCCAAGTTTAGTACGGTAAGGACTTACTATCCGTTACAGTTGCTAGAGGTTAGGTAACCTTGTTCACTCAGAGCCTCTCCCGCAGTCTCAATGCAGCAGGCGGTGAAACATTGTCCCGCGCCGCCTCCTCCAAGTTTAGTACGGCAAGGACTTACTATCCGTTACAGTTGCTAGAGGTAAGTAACCTTGTTCACTCAGAGCCTCTCCCGCAGTCTCAATGCAGCAGGCGGTGAAACATTGTCCGGCGCCGCCTCCTCCAAGTTTAGTACGGCAAGGACTTACTATCCGTTACAGTTGCTAGAGGTAGGTAACCTTGTTCACTCAGAGCTCTCCCGCAGTCTCAATGCAGCAGGCGGTGAAACATTGTCCCGCGCCGCCTCCTCCAAGTTTAGTACGGCAAGGACTTACTATCCGTTACAGTTGCTAGAGGTTAGGTAACCTTGTTCACTCAGAGCCTCTCCCGCAGTCTCAATGCAGCAGGCGGTGAAACATTGTCCCGCGCCGCCTCCTTCCAAGTTTAGTACGGCAAGGACTTACTATCCGTTACAGTTGCTAGAGGTAGGTAACCTTGTTCACTCAGAGCTCTCCCGCAGTCTCAATGCAGCAGGCGGTGAAACATTGTCCGGCGCCGCCTCCTCCAAGTTTAGTACGGGAAGGACTTACTATCCGTTACAGTTGCTAGAGGTAGGTAACCTTGTTCACTCAGAGCTCTCCCGCAGTCTCAATGCAGCAGGCGGTGAAACATTGTCCCGCGCCGTCTCCTCCAAGTTTAGTACGGGAAGGACTTACTATCCGTTACAGTTGCTAGAGGTAGGTAACCTTGTTCACTCAGAGCCTCTCCCGCAGTTATAGTGCGAGATGGTATCCCCATACATTGCTTAACGGCTAGTTACCACCTTGACGGAAGAAAACTGCGGGAGAGGCGAGCCTTGTCGCTAAGAGACTCACAATCTGGCCGTGATTAGAAATGTTGTAGTCTTACCAAATATTACCAGACTACCAGATATCACTAAGAAAAACTGAGTATACCATCGTCTTCGTCATACAATGATGCACATGATGAAATAAAAAAAATAACATTAAAACGACATTTGCTACAAAATAATTGAAGGAAAAAAAAATAGCGCATAAAGAATTTTTTCAAATGTTCTCCTTCAACTCGCTGTTTCTCACATTTATTAAGCTCGTATTGTATTTTCAAATCCAGGTTCATAATCTGCACTCATTGACGATCAGTATGATGTACCATAACAACTGATATAAAATATTGTAGTTGGTTAAAAAGGCAGATAAAAAAATACTGTCAAATCTACAAGAAAACCGTCCAAGGCGGGTTTTCAAGGATTCGAATTTAACGACCATTTAAACCACTCATTATTTTTTCCACCACCATGTGTTACATACCGTAGCCATCAGCAAGCCTTCCACTACTCGAAGCAATAATTGGAAATTCAATGTAAGCTAATATAACCGAGTTACGAAGTGGTGAAGCACAACATGTCAAAACATTTCTTTATGCGCTATTTCATTCTACCTCGATTATATTCTAATAGATAAAGAAATAAAGCTGTCAATTGTAGCTCATCATATGCACCATTCTATCACCTACACGATGGTTGTTTTCATTTTTCTAACCGACGTCTGACACTTCCGTAATAACCGATAATATTGCAACATTGTTCAACTCCATCCTCACGTCGACCCCAACCCTCACTCTCCCGGTCTTACACACCGGGAACACCTCTCACACGCCTTAACTAACACAGCGCCTCACACACACACAAAAAGATATATATATTTAAATCAATTCAACAAATAGAACATAGAAATCGATTCAGTTACTACTACTAACCCTCCCGATATGTAAGAGCGGG
>JAXIVD010001478.1:0-84858 GCA_036785275.1 Cancer borealis | reverse complement strand
CTCATGCACCCCAAGGTAAGCCTCTTAGCAAGGTGGCAGGGTTATGTATATGTGTGGGTGAGGGTGGAAGGGAGATGTAGTCTTGTAGAGTATGTGTTGGTGTGGCTGTGTACAACGGGGGAACGCGAGCCTGAAGCAGTGTTTTGTTGCTTCGGTTATTATAAGTCATTAAGTTGATTCCCTCTTTGGCTGCGAAAAGGAATAAATATAAAACGAGTTCATCTAAGATCGGTTAAGAGTGTTATCTTTCCACGTGTAGAATAGTAGATGGAGCGGACAGTCATTCTTTAGATAAACCGTAATGATAAGTGTAAGTAGAACACTCGATTGGGCTATCATCTGAAATGTTTGTTTTGTTTTGTCTCGCCCTCTCCAATCCTATCCATTGCCTCACCTGTCCCTTTCCTGTCTAAATTTCTTTTCATCTATTCCTGCTCTGTCCTTTCACTCTATTCTCCCTTGCCTCTCCCCGTTCCGCCCTGCCCCGTCCCGCCCCGTCCCGCCCCACAGCCTGATCTCCGTCGCATGATGAGAGCTGACAGCCAGGCACAAGTGGAAGCCTTCCGTTCAGACAGCATCAACCAGTCTGTAGACATGGACTAAACGCTATCACAGTCCTTAGGAGCGAGTCACAGAGTGGGAGAACGTATGAAGGAAGGACCAGGAAGGATCTTCTCTCTTGCTCCCTCCTTCCGTTACCTCCACTCAGGGCTCGTCTCCTGTGTTCCAGTCAACTCGATACTTGTGGAAGAAAATTGAAGATGTGATTCTGTACCGCGTTCTTTACCAGTCTTTACTCCCTTTGCGATTTGTTAACGTAGTCGTAGTAGTAATCGCTAATTGAAATTTCCTTGTTGCCTACTTCGTAGAGACGTTGAATTTCGTATTATAGTTTTGCTGGACTCGTCTTTACCGCATGACGTATTCCAAAAGATCGCACCAAGCCGCTGATGCCAAGTAAATAGAGAAAAAAAATCCTTTTCAGTAAATTGTCGTTTAGAAAGTAAAGGAAAAATATTTGAATTCCTTAATCCTCTAAGAAGTGAAGATAGCATTTGATTGCCTTCTTTCTTTAGTAGTTAATTAGTCTTTTTTTTAGTTCGTCTGCGCTCATCTTCAGTATCTATGTAGGTACCGTACACGCTGTAATATCTTAACCTATTAGTCTATCCTTTTTCATCCCTTCCAACCTTTATTTTTTTGTTGAGTAATGAAACCCAAGAAACAAGTGAATGGTTGAGTTGATAAAAACGTCTTCTGTGATAATGAAAAGTGTAGCCATCTGGACTATTGTGTATTTTGTGACGAGGCGCGGGAGCGGAAATGGAATCCGCCCCCCCTCAGGAGATAAGAGACCATTGAATTATGAGGCAAAGAGACCATTGAATTATGAGGCAAAGAGACCATTGATGAATTATGAGGCAAAGGACCATTGATTAAAATATTAGTGTTTGATATCATCCTCAGGAAATAATGATACATAATAATGATGATAATAATGAAATATATTGAATTGCCGTCCATCGACAGTGTTAAAACAAAATAAGAAAATAAAATAAGTGTTGAAAATTGAATTATTAACGAAAGATTATACGTCGAAATGAAGAAGAAAAATGTAATTGAATACTGTGATTAATACAATACGATTCTGTGCATACCTTTATCCAGTATTTTTCGCTCGATTTCCTTCTGTTTTGAAAATGACGTAGCTTATCTAGTTCTCAACCCTTCTGGTATTATTGTTCCCAGATTATAAATTATATTAAAACCGGCAGTAATAAAACTTTCGTCTTGTTATTTTCCACGCCTTCCTCACCACTTCCTTATGACTGTTTCCACACTGTTCTTCCATCCCTCTTTCAAAATCTCATAATGATAGTCTATGTATAACAAATTTTTATTATTAATTTGTTACAACCTTGTCAAGTTGAACCTTAATTAACTATAAATAAGTTGTTCCTTTCCTTCCCTCTCGCCTTTCCTTCTCGTTTGAAGATGACTTGGCTGGTTGGGAAGAGGGAAGGGTAGTTTTCCATTCCACTCCTTCCCGTCTCTGTTCATTCCTTCACGTGTAAGGAATTCGTTGTTTATAGTAGACGATAAATTACCAGCAGGGAGGAGTGATGAGAGAGGAGGACTTGAGAAGCTTGGTGAAGGTGATTAGGGAAGTCCAGAGCATTCATCCTGCGGCGTGTATTCGAAGAAATTAACATCAATGCCCCAACGAGTGAAGGCCGAGAGTGCTTGTTGGAGTTCTTGGTCAGTGAGGATGCGACGTGCCAGTACCCAAGCCTGATCCATGCGACGACCTCCAATTATGTTGAGGCAAGAGTACACGGAAGAGTATGTCTCGTAGTCCGTCTCCAGCACGTCGTAGGCGCCCGTGAACGGGACTAGAAAAGAGGCACAGCGGGTGAGGAGGATAATACATTTCCATGGAAACACAATTACTACTACTAATCCTAATATTACAGACGGTGCTGCTGTAGTTGGAATAATAAGTTTACGTTTCAATATCCGAGGCTCAGCGTAAACAGAAGTTAGAAAGAGACAGGGTAAAGGTGGAATAATGACATGGGAAAAACAAATACTAGGAGACCCGTTGATCCATAACGAGGGCATTGCTAAACTACGCACTACTGCTAGTTAACCGTTTGGGAAAGCAGGCTTGTTTGAAGGAAAACAAAATCTTTCCCCCCAAACTATCACTCCAGCAACGAGGAAGCAGTTAACAGTTCAAAGAAAACACCGCATACCTTTCAGAAAACAAGGTCATGGAAATTCAGTAGTTAAGAATGAAATTAGTGGACGATACTATACTAAACTACTATACTACCACTGATTTATCATGTAGTATAGTATATTAATCAGTTAGAGAGTTGTAGCTTCAGTTTGGTACAGAGGGACCGTTGAAGACTATAGCGTGCACATGTGTGGAAGGAACGAGGTGAGGTGAAAGGATTAGAGGAAAGCCAAGAGAAGCTTTTCAAGTGAGCACAATGAGATGATGCCATATCGAGGCAGGAAGTAAGTAGAGCAAAACAACCACGTGTGAGCTGCTGTCCACACACCTGACTGATGCCGTTCAAAAGCCATCGATTTACTATGTAAATCTAACATATAGAAAAAGTATACTTGACTCTCTAAGAACGCGTTCCTAAATACGTGGCTGTAGTGTAACGTGGTGAGGGTGAAGTTATACCGTTAATAATCATACGTGACTTTGGATTAGAGTGCACCAGTGTTTCTTGCTACACTTACCGCCGTTCAGATGAAGATCGAGAGAACCAGTCACCTCTGTCAATTCCACGTAGCCGAAAATTTCCGTGTAGGTACCGTCAGCGTCTAAACCAGCGTTGTGGACTCCGACATTCCCGTCCTCTGCAAGAAAATAAAGGCTCTTGGTGTCTCGCTTACCTTCAGTTATACTTATATGATAGAATTTTTACTGTGATCTCAGGAATGTGGAATTATAATGTATTTGTATTCCAAGGCAGTTTCTTATGTATGTGACGATTGTAATCATAGTTATAGTGTGTGTGTGTGTGTGTGTGTGTGTGTGTGTGTGTGTGTGTGTGTGTATTCACTGTCACAGTCTGCTGCTGGTCTCTCTCGAGACAGCCGGCCGTCCCCCTACGGAAAGAGCTCAGAGCTCATAATGACCAATCTCTGGGTTGGACCGAGACCACTCATACACAACACACTGGGACAACGAGGTCACAACCCCTCGACTTACATCCCGTACCTACTCACTGCTAGGTGAACAGAGGCTACACGTGAAAGGAGACTCGCCCAAATAATCTCCGTCCGCCCAGGGGATCGAACCCTGGCCCTTCGGTTGTGAGCCGAGTGTGCTAACCACTACGCTAGCGGATCGTGTGTGTGTGTGTGTGTGTGATCAGTAATTCAGTCAGTTGAGTTGATGGGATTATCAGATTAAAGATGTGGTTGAAGGTTAGTAGATATCGTTAGCAGGTCAGTATTCTAGACGTACTGTACACTCACCTCGGGTTGAATACTCGGCGTAGTTGCAGGTCTGGTTCGCCTCGTACTTGGTGTGGAAGCGCGCGAATTCCAACCACTTGCCGAGGTACTAGAAGGGAGGATATACTGTTAGGATCGTCATTGTCATTACATTAACAAGGCCAGGAGGAACTTGCCTGCTGTGTGAATATTGATAAGCGACAGCTCTATGACTGACTTTTATTTTTATTTTTTAAAGATGTGTGGTCAGGTACCTACACGAACTCCATCAAGAGTATCTTAAACAATATGCTACTTTTCATGATATCTGGACATAGTTCGTCTAGTGTAACAAATTAACACTGACCGGTGGCACTTCGAAGTCTGTCTTTGTAGTGAATTCTGGGCACCTTCCTGGCTTGAGTGTCTGGCCGAAACAAAGCCCAAAGCCAGTCACACACAGCAAGAGTCGCAGCATCATGTTCAAACTGTACTGAGGGTTATGTGTTACTTGTCTACTTCAAGGGAACAGTAGTGGGTGCAGTGTAAAGAATCTGTGGGTATTTATAAGTCATGGTATCCGTATTCCTTATGAAACGTAACGAGTTGTATAAGGTTTACTACGGCGTAAAAACCTAGGGCAGTAGGGCACGCTGGTACACTTGAGTTTGGGAACAGTGTCAGGTGAAGTGAAATGGAATACATTCAAGACCTTTGACGTATGTGTTGCTGTTATGATAGTTTTATATAAGGTTTCATACAAGATAGTTGGCCTCTATTAATGCTCCAGCAGAATGTATCAGATGCAGATATTAAGGAATAGTTTTGAAGGTGAAGAGGATTGGGTGTTTTTCGAACCCTGTATTTATTTATGGTGACTGCAAGATTTTTATAGTTTTTGTGGTTTCCTAACACTGTTATTGCGTCATAAAGCGTATATCAGCTGGCCTCATTCCCATCTACTCTATATAAGTCCCATTGAGGGAATTGTTAGGCAAGTATATTAACTGAAGAATGTATTTCCTGTCACGTAAGAGGACCTACCACGTGATGGGTAGTACTATACAGCATGTTAGTTTTTATAGCACTAATTTCTACATATTTACTAAGATACGTAGCATATAATAATGATGGAGGTAATATCTTAATCTGGGTACAAATGGGTAAATATGTAAGTTGTTTTGTACACGTGAGTTACACATTGAAGTAGTGTGATCTCATCCTCCTCTTTCTCCTTCACAATATAGATAAAGTTTAGGGGAAAATGGCCTGTTAGGTAAACTGATTTGTAAGGTATGTAATTTTTTGCATTATATGTATTTTTTTTTTTAATCTGAAATTTAATAGGTTTAAGGATAATTGAAACACATCATTCAATTTATTACCTCTCCCTTTTTCTCCAGCACGTTTCCTAATGAAGCAGTGGATGGTGCAGTAATTCGTCTCAACTTTCAGTAGTAGAGGCTTTCTGATAGGACCTGGGAGTAATGGTGAGAGTAAGGTGAGTAATAAGGTGTTTGCTAGTGGAAGGATGGATAGGTAAAGGGTTAGAGTATAAGAGGAAGGTACATGAAAGACTGAGAGAAGATAGAATAACAGTACTATATATTTTTTTCCATTTTTATAACTTATTTTAACATTTCAGGCTCAACAAAAATTCTGGTTTGAGGCCATCGACGAGCAGCGAAATTTGCCTTTGAATGCTGTTGGCGAGTGTGGCTGACAAGAGGTGAGGAAGCATGAGGGTGTGGTAGTACTAGTGGTGGTGGTAGTAATAGTAGTAGTGGTGGTGGTGGTAATCAGAGGACTACAATAACGAAATGCCTTTATTCTTTGGTTACACACATTATGGTCCCACCAGACTTATGTAATTATAAAATGTTGAATATAGTAAACCTAGAATTACTAACCAAACATTTACTTCATTCACACACACAAACCATTTCACCAGCAAAGAGAAGGTAGATAACAATTAACAACTCTGCTTGCCATCCTTCCTGGGAAATCCTAAATACAGATCAAAGGACTATATATTCTAAATTGAGTTCATCCATTCAACTTCATCTTCATCCATTCAGTATCATTAAATTCTCTTCAATCACGGAATCAAACCACGTTCACTTTAATAGGAAATGCTGATGAGATTGTAACACTGTAACGACACGAGTATTCAAGTACATATCAAAAGTTGAGTTGGAAAGATGCTTATAGTAATTCATTTTGGACATAAGTTGTGTTGGATGTGACTAGCTAATGTGTAGTGTTCTCGTGGCACAATTGGTTTGATATCTACAATGTGCCTCACGCAGTTGTGGAGAGGGACGTAACATTTTATAACCTGACTTTTTACACCTTCCTGGAAAAGTAGTGGGAGTGGGAACGTAAATTTCCTTCCCATAATCAGCTGCTTTATGCTCTTCAAGGATAATTATCTATAACAGAGCATTGGAGAAGCTATGGCATTTTGCAGCATGATTTCCTGAATTTTAGAATCACCCAAATTAAGGGAATTGTTTCTTGAGACATATCAAGCTGTGCTCTAATCATTACTCCTCCATCAAGATGATCAGATGTAACCCAGTTACTCATCTCTACTGCTTTATCCAGTCAGATACTTTCTTCCATAGAACAAAGCCTTTTTCTCAAACGCTGCAGATTTGATGGGGCTGTTGGGCTCATAGAAGGGATTCATCGAATGCTGGAAAGAAAATTAGCCAGACATTTATAAACAAGAAACTTTGTACCATTAACTCTGAGCTTCACTAATAATTGTTAATCTCATGAAACAGAGCAAGGACTGACATTCTTATTGAGCCTAACTCTAAGTTATAATACTATTGAACTTTACTGTTACAATTATATCCCCACAGCTTCAGCACTGCACTGCACTGCTCTGGACCCACCTTGATGTAGGTCTCATACATCTCCATGAAGAAGTTTTTGATGCCGTCATCATTCTTGACATCATGGAGACAGATGAGGCGGATCCTGCCAGCCGTCACAAAGGCTGACACATACCTGGGGAGAAACAAAGGTGAAGAGAGAGAGAGAGAGAGAGAGAGAGAGAGAGAGAGAGAGAGAGAGAGAGAGAGAGAGAGAGAGAGAGAGAGAGAGAGAGAGAGACGCACACGCGCACAAAAAAAAAAAAAAAAAAAAAAAAAAAAAAAAAAAATATATATATATATATATATATATATATATATATATATATATATATATATATATATATATATATATATATATATATATATATATATATATATATATATATATATATATATATATATATATATATATATTTCACTTTCGCTCTCAGCCCGCAGACCCACAGGATGTCCTCCCACAGGATGTTAACACACCACAGTCAAGACTCACCACAGTCTCCAATATAGAAAATTAAAACAAAAATATCTCGCTCTCTCTCTCAAACCCACAGTACATTATACATATCACAGTTTGCACACCAGAGCTCTTTACAAAATGTTCTATTATCTATTGTATCATCGGTCGTACCACTCATTGAATTTGTCTACCAGGCGGAGGTACATGCTGGTGGTGGTCCACATGCTCTCGTCCACAAGGTCCAGCGCTGCGTGTGCAATGAACTGGTTGAGATGGCGGTGGTCCTCCTTCTGCCAGGTGAGTTAAATTTAGTTAGTTAGTAAATTGGAAGCAAGTCTCATCATCTTAATTATTGGCAGCTTCAATTAAAATTAAAATTGAAGAATCATGATTAATAAATTGGCTTCACATATCATCATCATGTACAATATTACTGATCCTTCTTTTTCATTCACTTATAGATTTGTTCTGCATCTGTATGTCAAGTATGAAGGTGTGTGTGTGCATAGTGTACAGTAGTGTTCCTCCACCCTACTCTTTACCTTGGGCTCCTTGTTGGTCGGCACAAACTCCATCTCAAACATCGGGTTGTCTTGATGGCCCACAATGGCAAAGTAGTAGTTGCCGGACACTGCCATGTTCTCTCACACCTGAGGAGAAGTATAAAACGTGGTTAGTATGCAGGAAGGGAAAGTGTTAAACAAGCACTAAGTATATCCACAAATTCAAATGTTAATGTAAGTGTTAAGGAAACATTCAACGGATAGTAATAGTTACATTATGAAAGTACAAGTTGAATCAATAATTTATCTAAGTGCTTAAGTAGCTTTTAATAATTAGTATTGATTTCCCTGTAAATAGACACCACCTCAGTTCATTAAATGTTGTGATGTCCAGCTTCTTCGTGTCTGTTCTTGCTTTCCATGTGAAATAAACATACTCTCAGAATACAACTTGTCTTTTTTCAATGTACCAAACACACCTGTGGTTCAAGTTCCTGGAAAACAAACACAACAAAGAAAAAAATCACCATCACCACCACTGACATCCATCAAAGAATCAATCTGGAAGAAACAAAAACAATGGAATGTATAAGTCATCTTTATTTATGATTCTTGTTCAGTGTTATTTTGATATTCTGCAGGAACGCGATGCAACTCTCCTGAGGCTACATTAGGCACCACCAATGCTATGCTTTGAGGGTTTAATTAAGTCTTTCCTTCACAGCAAACAGGATCAGGTCAGTGTCTGCCGAGGGTACAGCGTAAAGTGATCAAACAAAAATTGAAAAGAGTCCATTCATTCATTTCCCAAGACTAATTCAATTGTTCATGACTAATAGTTTGTTCAATTCAATTCAACACGAGTGGAATCTTGCACACACATCTACAGCTCGTCAAATTGGCCGGTGCATCAAGACTGTAAACATCACTGTAGCAATTATAAAACTAGACTTAGGAGTATAATAGAATCTTTCTGGCAATGCTTGGCCGTCACCTGCCTCGGCCTGAATCCTAGAGTGGCAGTAGTTAAAAGAGCACCAGAGTCACTAGGCACAGAAGGTTAAAGTATTCTCCGGCCCACATCACTACCTTCCTCTGGCTGACTCAAAGTATGACAACAATTCATTCCTCGCTCCATTAATGATCTAAACAGCTTCAAGTGGCACTGGAATTAACAGTACGTACATACATACATACAAACGGGTCCTCGTCAGATACTTTGTCCAAACACTAAAACTTCACACTGATAATGCTGCAAAGATATTAATATGCAGGAGCAACAAACAAGACAATGACCTGACAAACAAAATGATCTAAGTACATGATGCAACATATATTAATTTTGTACTTCTATTTAAGATAACCATCCTTCCTATCAAGCAAAACCATGTACTGAGAGGTTGGTTTTCCTATTACAGACAGACTTACTTCATTTCCACTTCCACCAATGTCAACCCTATACAAAGAACACTCAAAACCAAGCACTGACCAGACACTTCAGTTTTGTGTACGAGAACAATGACATCAATGAATGGACAATGAAAGCTGTCACACAAGGGATGAACATTACATCTACAGCAGCTAATAGTTGTCATGGACCCTGGTATCAAGGCACTGGGGGGGGGGGGGTAATGATGATGGTTAATTATATCAATTCACTTGCAGTAGTTTTGTCACCACTGACGAATTCCAGCGAGGGAATTTTCTGTGATCAATACAAGTTTAATATCGCTACAGGATCTACATCATCTTTCTAGTGTCACTTTTAGACTCTTCCAGCAGTTATTACTATTTTCTAAGAGTTATTATGCACCACTAACACAAAATAATTTCCATGTGCATCTCCCACAGCAAGAATCATAACATGTTTTAAGAATTGCAAACTATAAGAATTGAAGTTAATAATACAACACAGGATTACAACTGCTGGCAGAGCTCTCGCCGGCAAACCTAAAACATGAACAATGACTGAAAAAAGACAATCAATGATAAAAAAAATAAATAAATAAATAAATAAATAAATAAATAAAATAAAAAAACCAATAATTTAAATGTCTTACAAGGATCTCCAAGGAAGGAAGTGACTATAGGACCCTGGACATCATGAGCACCAACAAACACTTTTAAGGGACCACTACATGATGAACCTTAATCAGAAACACACCCACACCAACCATGACCTCAATAAGATCAACCTGGCTATGTGCACCAATTCATAGGAACTAACTAGAGCCTCACTTCAACAATGGAATCACCAAACACATCCACACCCACACCCACACCCACCAGCCAGCCCGTAAAGTAAACCAGCTCGGGAAGGTGAAGTATCAACGCCTAGCTGGGTAACACGTTCCTTCTGAGAGTAATAAATAATACAACACTGAATTATAGAAATGTCTTACCACCTAACCCAGAGCCCCAGACTAGATGACCACCCTTGTCTCCCTTTGTTACTTACTACCTTCCAACAGCCACCAACTAACCCAGCCCAAACACGCTTCAAAACACGAGTTACTGTGGCATAAATAAGCAAGGAGTGTGAGCCGAACGTAACACTCGGAGACACCACAAGATGCAACACAGATATGGAGCAGTAAATTAGTAGTGCAGATATAGGTTGCTCAGCTTTACAGTTAACAAAAAAATATATGAGAGAGAGAATAAAGAGAAAAAAATAAATAGAGAAAGAATATATAAAAGGAACAGAGATAATGGAAAGGAAGTGACTTACTGTGGAGGGAGAGAGAGAGAGAGAGAGAGAGAGAGAGAGAGAGAGAGAGAGAGAGAGAGAGAGAGAGAGAGAGAGAGAGAGAGAGAGTGTATGTGTGTGTGTGTGTGTGTGTGCAGTGAGGTTAAAACACAAAATCACACTCACTATAACCTTGAGGGAGGAGGAGGAGGAGGAGGAGGTGGCTGGGCGATGCCAAGACTGGTTTAGTGGCAGATTGATCCCCACCACCAGCTTTCACTATTCTCCAAGTGGCTGGAAATTACTAAGATAACCATTATACTACAGCTTTGTGTGAAGAGAAGCAGAATAAACACCATGGCCCCAACCTGATGCGTAAGCCCACGGCACCACGCCATCAACACTAACGCAGGCCACGTATGTAAGTCAATCAATCAGAAAAAGGCTTCGTAGAACTAACATTAATCATGAAACTATGTCAAACTAGGCATGAGGTCGGTCAGCAAATCACAAAAAAATATTCACCACAACTTGGTACCACATTAAATACATAGGAAAAACATCTTTGTCACGGTATAGAACATTAGCCTCTTACCACTAACTCAGTGCATTAGTGTTGGTAATATATATAAACATCACAAATCATTACTGCCAGACACACACACAGACACACAGACAAACAGACAGACAGACTCCCTTCACAGGCTCAGCACCAGAGGTTATTAATCCTGTTAATGGCTGACCTAGAAATGCAGATCTGTCTTTGCAAACTCAAGGAATTCAAGGTAGTACTTTTGAACGTATAAGTTAAACCTATTCCCCAAGTCTACCATGCTTCATACAACTGGGTTTGATCCTTCCAGCACACTGCATGGTCACTCAAAGGGGGAATCTAATGGTATCTGTCGTCTCATTAGGATCAAAATTATTTTTTTTATAACTACTTCGTCAGCAGAAAAAATGTGAATATTGTTGAGGATGAATGTCTTTGAGAGAAGTAGTATTAATGAATAGTTCCACAGTGTGAATTAAATGATCAAGCATCGAGCAGCATTCTGGCAATAATGACACAAGTTAATACTTTTCTATCCAGCCCAGAAGTCAATAACCAACTTCAATCACAATTCAAAACACACACTTCCATTATGCAACAGGCAGAAATTGAATGTAAAATAAATTAAAAAGCACATATACAACACCTTCAAATGATAGTGAACTGTCAACACAGTCACCAAAGGTGTTCATTAATGGTGTACATATAAATAACATCTTTTTGTAGGTCTGACTTAAAATTCTTTTAAAATAGAATGCATCTGACTCCTTATCATAGTATTATGCATTGCTATATATATTTATATACATATACATATTACCTTTAAATAGTAACCACAAAATAGCCTCTGTAAAAATAGGTAAACTTGAACACACTAAGCCTTGGGGCCGAGTGGAGGCCGAGACCCACGCCAGACAGACAGGATATAATAGAACACGTTGTACCTGAACACACAACCATCGGGGTCCACGCCACACAACACCAAGTGGAACCAACAACCTCGGGAGTTACACTTAATAACCACACCACTGGGAAGGAGGTGAGGGGGGAGGGGGGGAAGGGTACCAAAGACCGAGGACTAGCCGTGCTGGGAGTCCCTGTCTTAAGGATTAGCCAATCATCACAAACTCACAACCTGTCGTTTTGACCCTGGCCCGTCAGAGCACCAGCTAATCAATATCACCATTAGTAGCACCAGCCAGGTTGAGGCTCCCGCCCCCCCCGCCCCCACCCTCCCGTCCTGCCCGCAGCAGCTTGAGCCTCAGTGACCAGTACTGGCACTGAAAGGTGTGTGCCTGCAGCTCCTTCTCAAGCAGACGCATCCGCAGCTCATGCTCGCGCTGTTCCAGCTGGAGGCGCTGAGAGGCCAGTCTGGTGCCCAGCAGTTGGTCCTCAGCCTCCACCTCACCCGGCAGCGGGGAGGACGGGTGGTCAGGGGCGTGGGCCATGATGTGGCCCCGAGCCTTGGAGGACAGACCGTTAGACTTCCTGCTGGAGCGCATGTTGGCTGCCTTGCCTGCACTGTGCTGCTGCTTGGAGTGCACCATCTTCTTGAGGCTTGGCATGGGCTTGAGGGCAGCCTGGACGGGGGAGGTGCCGGGGGAGGCAGACTCACGGCCGGGGTTTCCCATTGCCCCGGCCGGGTTGGGTATGTTGGTGATGGAGAGGCAGGAGGCGAGGCCCTTGGGCAGGATGGGTATTTCTTGTGATGATACATTAACAGAAGCAGCAGCATTGCCTGACTGTCCCTTCTTCTTGACATGCATTACTTTGGTGCACGATGGGATGCTGTAGGGGAAGCTATTACTGTTACTGTTGTTGTTGTTGTTGTTGTTGCTGTTTTTGTTGGCTGCACTGCTGCTGTTCTTGTTGGACTTCTTAGCAGGGGAGCGCTTGTGTGCGGCAGCCAGCAGGAGGCTGGACAGTTTTGGGGACTCCTGCCGGGCCTTTTTGAGAGCCGGCTCCCTCTCCTCTTCCCTGGGTGGCTCAACACAGTGCCAAGGATCCTCAGTGATTGCCTCAAAGTCTGTGTCAAGGACACACAGAAAAAGGGGAAGGAAAGAGGTAGTTAGTTTAGACTCAGACAACTAACTTAGTATATCTAAATGAGAATAATAATAATGCCACTTGTGACCAGCAATACTTGTGGAAAGTAAATCATAACTCATTATTTTGTAAAGAAACTGTACGGGACACAAGATTAAAATTAAATAATCCCCCGAACTAGGCATGTATAGGCCATATAGTTGTGTTTGGGTTAACCAACGCGACTCCACTCAGCTTAACAATGTACAAGGTAAGTCTCACTATACAAGTATTGACACTCACCCTAATACACCAGTCACAGGATTAGGGTGAAGTAACACAGGATTAGGGTGAAGTAAGGGGGAAGTGAGGTTTAGGTGAGTTCACTTTTTGAGAAATGAAGATCTGTGTGTGGTGGGTATTTTTTGGTGATCCAATAATTAACATTTTCGTTGGAAAATTTGTGTTTCATGTGATTTTCAATTTTGAAAGTCTAAATTGCATGAAAATAAATTATTTAGCTGAAAAAAAACTATGTCCTTCATGATGTTGTGATTGTAACAATGAGTGAAGAGAGAAGAGGTGTGACGACACAACTCACCTGATGCAAAGTGGAAGCCATCATGATCCAGCGGCTCCATCTTGATGCCCGGCTCACCCTCCTCCTCGGCCTTCACCTCCACCTTGAACATCTCCTTCTCGGCCTGCTTGGCTCGGTACTTCATGTTGTCCCAACACTTGCGTAACTCCTTCTCGGTGCGCACCATGATGTTGTCGGTGCTGTTGTACTCCTCCACTATCTGCTGCCACACATTCTGCTTCTCAAGGTAGATCTCTCGCGTGCGGCTCCTGGTGTCCACAATGTTGCGGTACTTGTTGATGATTCCCACCAGCACGGAACGCTCAGCCTCGGTGAAGATGTTACGGTGTGTCAGCACACCATTGGACATGTTCTTGAGCACTGGGTAGGCATAGTTAGTGGGCTCCACTGTGGTGATCACCTCCAGGGGAAGGTCCATGGGGTAGGAATCATTCTCCATGGGGTACCCCCCTCCCCCACTACTGTACCCATCACCATGACTCTCCTCAGCACCACCATCACCATCACCATCACCTTCACCACCACCACCACCACTGTTCCTGGCGTCCCCAGGCTCAGACTTGGCTGAGTGCTCCGAGTCATCCTCACCACTGCCATCACTGTCTGAAGAGGAGGAGTCCTCTGCCTCACCTTTACTGTGCTCCTCCTCAGACTCCCGCCCGTTCAACGCCGTGTGCCCGTGCTGCCTCTCACCCTCACTGTCCTCACTGCCCGAGGGCGAGGACGACCGCTCGGCCCCGGGCTCCTCCATGGTGAACACGAGGGGCACCTCACAACACCTCAAGCCTCAGGCCTTCACCTGACACTCACCGCCGCTCAGGCCACCTCTGGCGCCAGCTGGGGAGGGCCGCTGGTGCTCTTGCCTCATCCTGCGGCGGGACTTTCCTTATCCTTGACCCGAGGGACGTGGCCCTTGAAGGGAATGTCAACAAGGCCGGCCTGCTAGTGTCACGCAGCTTGATACGCGGCTATCTTGCACTAAATACACCTGGTAACGTATGTGGCGGGGCAGGAGGGCACAGGGGAAGAGTGGAGGGGTGCAGGTGTCACTTAATATGGCGCTGGGTGAAAGGAAAGTGTGGCGCCTCGTCCTCATTGGTCGAGGAGCAGCTCGAGGGAGCCGCCAGCCAATCAGCGGCAAGGACCTCCCACTCGACCCTAGATCTTAACACCATTTTTACCGTACCTGTGCTGTACTAACACACCTTTTCACCTCACCTACACCTCCATTGGACCATTCCCTCGCTATACAATAAGTGAACCACCTACCAGGGACAAGCGGGAAGCAATTATTAGCAAAGATATGGTCCGTGTCAGCTTTCTCCGATTCTTCTCGGCCTTGGACTGTAGCTGTGACGTCATGCATCACCTTGTTGTTGACTGTTAACTCAACGGTATAACATTACATTCATACTAACTTTACTATGTCATCCTAACTTGCAAACACAAGGGAAATAATCAATTAACAATATTAACTAAAAAAAATGGCAACTTAGGCCTCAAACGCTGCAAAACTAAATAATTAATAACACCAACTTAACTATGTCATCCTACGCTTCAAATGCAATTAAACTAACTAATTACTTATATTAAGATAAAATGAGTTGATAAAATAAATATAAAGTAATAAACGAACCTGTTATCTAACTTCCCATGACAAGGAAATGAATAAACAAATAAATAAAAAAAATAATGAATACGTCAATAGCTAAATGAGAACGTGACATCATTTTACATTCCTGAAACTCATCACTCATTCCTGAAACTCATCACTCATTCCTGAAACTCACCACTCATTCCTGAAACTCATTATTCATTCCTGAAACTCATCACACCTTCCTGAAACTCATTATTAATTTCTGAAACTCATCACATCTTCCTGAAACTCATCACACCTTCCTGAAACTTACCACACATTCCTGAAACTCACCACTCATTCGTGAAACTCATTATTCATTCCTGAAACTCATTACTTATTCCTGAAACTCATCACTCATTCCTGAAACTCACCACACATTCCTGAAACACATTATTCATTCCTGAAACTCATCACACCTTCCTGAAACTCATCACACATTCCTGAAACTCACCACACATTCCTGAAACTTATTATTCATTCCTGAAACTCATTACTCATTCCTGAAACTCATTACTTATTCCTGAAACTCATTACACATTCCTGAAACACATTATTCATTCCTGAAATTCATCACACCTTCCTGAAACTCACCATACATTCCTGAAGCTCATCACACTCATGATCTATAAATTTACTAAATAATCCTTCTCCTCATACACTCTCTCTCTCTAATGGGGAAGGAGATTAAAGGAGACACTATAGTATTAGGTAACTGCTATTTATTAGGAAAGAATTAAGGCAGCATCTTATTTCTCTAAGTGAAGGGGTATTATATTGCAAAGGCAGCATAAGACAATATATTAATTCCTGTAATACAAAATTTACTAATATACTAATGATGCACTGTACATGTCTTGCTTACCGAATTAATTTTTAATACTATCTTATATACCTTTGCTATTTATGTTCTGTTGTAGCTACACATGCAAGTGAATATATAATAAGTACAAAAAAAAAAACATTGTTGGGAAATCAGGATGTAAGTAAGGCTTGGTTGGCTCTGACGGAGTTAATATTTGGTCACTTAAGGAGATGAAAAGATTAATTGAAAGACAAGAAGAGACGAGGAACAACAATAAAGAAGATATCCTAACTTATGACGAGAGGTTAAAAAGATTACATTTACTATCTAAAAAAAAGAAACAAGAGAGAGAGAGGAAAACTAACAGTAATATACAACATAATAAAATAGATGAATTGAGAAGTGGCTTATAATCTATAGAGAACCTTAACAATAAAGAAAAGATAGAAAACACAATGATGATGATGATAATGATGACAATGAAAAGATATATAAAAAAGGGTAAAGAGACAGGCTACCAAGAACACCATTACAACAATGCTTCAGGGGTTGAGGGTTAGGTCAGGTCAGGTTAGGTGATCAATCAAACATAGTGGAGGCGCATTGTGTGGCATGGGATTCAAGCCTTTCAGGAGCCACGGACATTCCACACACAGGACAAGTTGCTGTCAGCTCACTCGTGTTGGACTGAGAACAAAACAAAACAATTATTTATTTACTATTCATTAAGAAACAAAACACAATTATTTATTAACTTTTCACTAAGAAACAAAACACAATTATTCATTTATTTTTCACTAACAAACAAAATACGAATACTTACTTACTATCCACTGAGAACTGACAAAGAAGTTTTAATCAATACATCTTTTTTCTCAGCTTTACTTTGTTGATGCAATATATAAACATAAAAAAAGTATCCATCTTACATAATTACTGTCTCTAAGAAATTACATTGGAGCTTAAATAGTGAAAACAATGAAGCATCAACATCATTAATAAGAACAATAATATATGAACAGGTAAGGTGCATGAAAACTGGTGTGAAGTGTATCAATTACCTGTTCTCTGGTGCGGAATAAACTATTGTCATCGTCACTATCAGAGTCAGACACCGTGTGTGTGCGGCAAGATGCTGCATGTGCCTCTATGTCCTTGGCCGGGTACAATTCTGCAACAATAAATAACATAAATAATAATCCTAATAGATACTAACCTACTCCTTATAATACTTCAAGGGGAATGATTGATGATTAAAACTCCACATAAACTTGCACTATTTACCTCAAAAAAATAAAATAAAATAAAATAAAAATAAATAAATAAATAAATAAAATAATATAATTTAAAAAAAAGTGAATTAATAATGAAACCGCAAATCCATTCACACTCACTGAAGCACATTGGACAGTCTACGAGGCGCTGCTTCTGGTGTGAGGGTGAAGACGAGTCCCTCTCTCCCCTCCCCATCGTGTCATACTTGCTGTAGGGAGTCGACCTCACATGGTTACTTGACACAGACGACGGGGACTTGAGGGAATAGCTAAACGCACTCATCCTCGGAGGTGTTCTGTCCCTTGAGGTCGAGGGTAAAGGTGAGTGTTCTCGGACATATTGAACATTGTCTGAATCGCTGTCTGAATATTGATAGTCGTTCTCCTTTGATTTTGTTTTGTTTGTCGGAGAGATCCACTTTCCCATGAGTGACTGTTGCTTGTGTTGATTTGTACTTGTTTTCCTGGAATTTCTTGTCTTGTTTGTCTTGGTTTGTGATGAGGTTATGTCTGCGTTTAATAGCGTCAAGGCGTTTCTTGCTGGTGTCATGTCATCTCTCTTCTTGTTTGGAGTTGTGGAGTTTTTAATGTATTTGGACTTGCAAGGACTTTCTTCTTCGTCTGAGTCTTGTCCTTTGTTACTTGAGGGACTAATAATAAGTTTAGATTGTATTTTATCATCTGTTGTCTTGAGTGATCTGTTTTCTTGCTTTGCTAAGTCACTCTTCAAATGGGATGAGTAACCGTTGTGTGATTCTTCATTTATTTGACTTTCCTTGTTGGAGTGTTCAAGTTTTCTCTTTTGTTGCAGTACTTTGGATGATATTTCTGAGGTCTTCACTCCCCTTGTCGCCAGGTGGGCTGCTGTTGTCTGGTTCTCTAGGTTATTGAGTCGTCTCTTGGCAAAGTCAATGGCAATGTCCTTGAATATCTTGATCTCGGGAAAAGTGAGTGGTTTCTGACGGTTCTTCTCAAACTTTAGCCGTATATCTGGAAAGGGAGGAAAAGAGGAATTATGTCACTGTGAAATTAATGTATAAAGGCTGTCTGACTGCACCAAACCTAATCTAACCTATAGTCTTTTAATTAGTCTTACAGGTTAAATTACACGTTTGACACCTTTGTTTTTGCAAGTATTACTTTCCATTAATGTGTGTGTGAAAAAAAGGCAATATTCGCATTAATTAAAATTTCATCACAGTATTCAAAGGGTATAATTTCAAACACATCTAAATATCATCTTAAACTCTACATAAACATTCCTGAAACTTTAACTCATAAGAAAATAATTATAACAAGTTTCTTTAGTATTTGAGTAAGGTTGAATTGAACAAACCTAACATACCTTTGATGGCTATGTGATCAATCTCATACACAGTCAAGTTTAGAGACAGTAAGAATCTGAGGCTTTCTTGTTCAAGGTCACACTTCTTTGCAAGACTTTCCTGGTGACCTGAAACGAAGGTCAACAAGAAAATGTTTAAAAAAAAAACTATAACTATATCATAAAAATAGTAAACAGCAACTATAGATAGATAAATAAGAGAATGTTTCAAAAAATCAACCTTAACTATATCATAAAAAGAGCAAACAGAAAACATAAATAAATACTAGAATTTCTATAAAAAAAAACCAAAATAATTATATGTCAAATTTATAAAGTGACGAGTAAGATAAAATTAAGTGTGCAAGCGAAGTGGTTTGTTTATACTTACTCGTAACTTTAGATGCATTCATTAAGAGCTGACCGCCGCGGGACAATGGTGTGTTCCTCTGCTGGCTCCCTGGTGACTCGACTTTGCGACTCGGAAACTGGCTTCTCTCTATCTGCTTAATTCTACGTAAAAAGAAAAAAATAAAATAAAATAAATAATAATAACAATGGTGTTTGGTAAAGTGAGGCTGAAAAATATATGGAATGCGCTGTTAATCTGATATCATATTATCAACATTTCTTTATCTTTTTCTTTGTTATATAGTGTATATCTGATTATCTTATCTTATTGCTAATACAACCAAATGATCAATTATGACAAAGTACATTTTCCTATACCTTTCCAGCACTAAGAATGGGAGAATGAGAGAACTAAGCAATGCAAGAATGACAAGTATTAACATAACATAAAATAACTACATTATTTTCACCCTTAAATTAACACACAGTCACTAAAACAACATACTTATCCAACAGTTTTGACTTGTCTTCTGGGCTGGAAAGGTGCAGACGTGACAACAGTAAGTCCTTCTTGCTCGCTGTTTCCTCAAGAATGAGGTTAGAGGTCAGGCCAGATTTAGGGGACATCTGAAACAGTATTAAGTATGAATCAAAAACACAAAACATTAATTACATAACATGAACAAACACTAGAACACTTATTAGTTAGGTAGTGAGTGTTAAATTATACAAACTATAAACGTAATAGATACACTAACTTTTCCAATCTTAATAATGGACATAGATTATAAACGCAATAATAATTAACACTAAATGACAACCAATCCTCTTTATATAATGTTTGCGTTTTTGACAAAGATACACTAACTTTTCCAATCATAATAATAGACGTAGGCTATAAACGCAATAATAATTAACACTAAATGACACCAATCCTCTTTATATAATGTTCTTGTTTCTTACCGGTGATCCAGAGTACATTTTGAGCATGGAAAGTCCGAACTGAGCAGGTGTCGGGTAAGGCTGAGAGCATTGGACTCTCACTCGATCCCACTCCTCCTTCCTCGTCAACTCATTCATGTCCTCTGCAGATGGACGACAAGTAAACCAGATTAGGGAAACAAGTACAATGTCAATCACCAGTTGTAGATAAAATGACAACCTGATTTATGTTGTTTTATTTAGTCAATGTTTATGTATATTATTAATCCGTGTTCCTGGGGTTATTACTGGAGGGATGACTACAATTTCTCTATTACTCTCACTCTCTCAGCTGACCTGGTTTAAACATATGGACAGAATTCTTGTTCCTTCCGCTGATCACTTCCTCTCGGGTCATGAAGGTCAGAGGAGAGATGAGTGCTTCAAAGGGTCGGTCAGATGGCCATGCTGACCTCCCAACCTCCACACTAATCATTACACTCCCTGCATTACCTGTACAGCAATTAATTAATTAAGAACTGGTTTTGCCTTCCACTGGAGTCTTTGATTTAGAGTTTAGTAAGGGAAAGGACATGATTGAAAACAGGAATTTAATATATGACAGAGCAGAAAATAAATATGGTAATTGACATGCAGCATAATAATAATAATAATAACAATAACAATAATAATCTTTCTTCCCATTACTCTTACTACTACATTTCCTTAAACACAATAATATTTACCAATGTCAATATAAGGTATAGTTGTCGCCTTCTCTAGTTGTAGATCCGCTATTTGCACAGAGGACTTGTCACTCTTCAGTTTGAGCCACGGTCCTCGCCCATCTATAAGGTCCCTCACTCGATGCTTGGGGTCCTGGACGTATATATACATTACAATAAAAAATAATAATAATGTATAATAATCAATAAAAATACAATACAATAAGATCATATGGAATTAAAATAAAATAAAATTAAATTAAATGACATGCATATATATAATAAAATGAAATAAAATACAATAAGATCATATGAAATTAAATATAAATAACGTACAAGAATAGCATCCATTCAACACAAGGAAAGGAGGAGGATCAATTACCTTCCGAAAAGCATACCAAACATATTAAGACATAATTAAGACATAAACATTCAAGATGGAACGTGACAAAATGGATAATATGGAGATAAGGTTAGCCTACTAAGTTTGAGGCACGGACAAGTTTCGGGAAGTTGATATATTATTGCATGATATTCTGCAACCTTAATTCTATCTGACAAGTAATTATTAACCTCGGGAGAACACGCAATATTACCCCCTGGACCTACTGCCTAATGAGTGTCCTATTCCACACCTTAATTTCAACAACACACGACAAGACAAGATAGAGCGTCACTGAATCACTCTGGACTGGCTGTGTCACTTACCACACCGCTCCCTACTGAACACCTCCCCCCTCCCTTATCCTCTATTATTGTAGCACATCACCTTACCTGGGATGTGTAAGAGATAATGTCCTTCACTTTTATAGGTGGCATGATAGCAGGTAATTAAAGGTTGTTGTAGGGACAGCCTTAATTAACTTGGCATAGGGTGAGCGTGTTTATTTCCCGCCTTTTGAAGACATACGAGCCTATATTTGTTATACTTGTGATGTGTATTTTTTTCATGTTTTTAAGCCTTTTTTGTTTTGTATTATACATAAATAAATAGTATAAATAAATATACGAAGAAATCATAAATATTCAAACCAGTTATGATGTCTAAGAGAGTAATTTCATATTTTTGAAAGGTAATTTTTGTAGCTATGAAGTAAATTATTCATCCTTATTGATATATTATAATTAATTCATGAAATATAACCACAATATCACATCATTTGAGCTTATAATAGTATCACATTATTTATGAAGACTAACAATCATCATCATCATCAGTGTTTGTTTGTAACCTGTGCTACGGTAATATTTATATCTATAGAATGTATCCTCGTTAAGGATCCCGACTGCACTTGGTGCCCTACACAACCTGACACCCCAGAATACCTCCTAATGCATCGTCCTCCTCACCACTCCCACCGCATGGCACTCCTCCACTCACTCGTCTCTCCACCTCCGCAGACCAACAGTAACTGACCTCTTAGGTGACTCTCAAGACCCTGGCCTGGCCTTCAAAGTACTCAAACACACCAGCACCTTTCTCCAAAGGGAAGGTCAACTCAACAGAATCTGATCCACTCACTCATCTGCAACCGGCACTAGAGGCTGTGGCACCACATCCTGCACGGCCAAAGCTATTTCCCAAGAAGAAGCAGTATCTTCGTTAAGTTATTTATACTCAAACCGTGGAAATATTCTAGAAAAAAGGCGAATGTAATCAAAGAGAAGGTGATTTACAACATACAGGTGTTCAGATTTGTTCCGTACATGTCACAGGTAATCAATTGTTATTTATTTATTTATTATTATTATTTAGAAGCTATGGGTTTAATGTAGGTTTTGTAATATGATTTGTTGTAGCTTAGTGTGTCTTTTTTGTATATTGTGAAGTTTGAAAGATGTATAATAACGGAAATTTACTTTCATAATTTCCTTTGTGTAAGTTTCTCATTTTCACTTCATAACAATATATATCAACTGTTTGTTTTTTTCTTCTATCTTTACTATTATATATATATGTTTTGTTTTTTCAGATCCACAATGAATTCGCCACTGATCACACTCTCCCGTCTAACAAAACCTACATTGAAATACCTTCCAACACTTTACAGACAACCCACAACATACCAATTCACAACCAAACCAGAAAACCATTTACTCAACACCATAAATAAAAGAAACATTAACACCCATAGCTACAAAAACACAATAGGAGGATGTTACACTATAAATATAAATATATACATGAGAAACAGACACTCACTAATGCATATCCGAGCCTTAAGTTATTCCGCTCCTGGTGATAATTTACCCGAAAAGACGGAGTATAAACCTTCAATTAAGTTAGTGGAGAAAGTTTCCTTAGCCAGCCATGAGGAAGATGACTGGACAGAAGAAATGCAATGGATAAGAAGCCAAGAGATTGAGTCTGTTCTCCTCCCACCTAAAGACGTCTCAGATATTGATGTTTTAGCCCCCGAGCTGAGACCTTCCTTCAATCTAGCTGCATATGTTAATCAGTAAGTGTTTGATATGTACTAAATGATAACTACGAGTAATGAGAATAAAGAGAGAGAGAGAGAGAGAGAGAGAAACTTAACATACCTTCAATATATAGTGTGTTCTTTCTTCCCCTTCTAAGGTCCGCTACACTACAAGAGTTATTGAAGCTTGGCGTCGACCTCAGTACCTGGGATAGACGGAAAAATGTCAGCAGTTTCATCCTACCGCTGGACTTTGAAAGAGACATCAAGCCGTATATTGTGTAAGTACCATCATTACCTAACCTAACCTAATACCACAAATCATAACACATGATAATTAATTGTGATAATTAGTCTTATTAATACATAGCGTGAGTACCATAATTACCTTGAATAATTAGTCTTCTTAACGACGTAACTCTTCAACATCCGTCTCGTTACAGATTCCTACATGATGTGGGTGTACAGGCGGATGACCTTGGAAAGTGGCTGACAGTCAATCCACACATCTTAAAAGAGAACATAGATAACCTTCAAACTAGAATCAATTACCTGGAGGCCATGAAATTCAGCCAAGAACAGATAGCTCGAGTTATTTCAAAGAATCCGTACTGGCTCTTATTTAGGTGAGATGATTTATATGAATAGAATTGGAATTTGATTTTTTAAGATTCTAATTCAGTTGGTGGTCTATGTATGATGAGAAATCTGAGTGTTAAGAAGACTGTTAATTGTTGACTATGTAGCTGACTGTATCTATCCATCTATCTAGCTTTGGTGATAAAATTGTGGGTTAGGTTTGATGAAGGAAAAGCCATGATTTATATTGTATTGATCTTAATATTTGTGATAATTTGAATAGGTCTTGATTTGTCTTGTCTTGTTAAATAATTGAATATGTGTGTTTGTGTGTATGTCTTTGGGTGTATGTGTCTGTGTGTATATTAAGTGATTATTATATAATAAGAACGTTATTAGATTGATTTACTTTTCTGATAAACCATTTTTCTAGTGTATAATTATTGTGTGTGTTCTCTTGTTCACCAGCACTGTTAAGATTGATGAACGTTTAGGGTTCTTCCAACGCTACTTTGGACTCACTGATGAGGAAGTCCGATACTTGACTACAAAACGACCTCGCGTCATAACGATTCAGTTTGATAAATTAAAGGTGTGTTGTATTGTTGTATTTCATGTATAATCCATTAGATTATTAGTATATTTAAGAAGAGATTCCTACAGCAACAAATAGATTTAGTCATTGTGTTATATATCTACTTTATATAGCTTGTTTTCCTTTGTCTTGTGATTTATTAGTAATGATATGTTTCTGTTATTGCAGATGACAACATTTTCTGTGCTGGAGGAAATGGGTTTTGAGAAGAGTGAGGTGAAGAGCTTACTACTAGCCAAGCCTAAGATATGGATGGCTCGTAAGTATATTAATTAATTAAGTATATTTTTCTTAAGCTTAATAAAACTATATAATGATGTAAAGAGTGACACAATAGTGAGTAAAGAATAATAATGAAGAAAAGAAACCATTAAATAAAGACATTGTTATTTTGATCATAATGAAAAAAAAGAACATTAAATAAAAACTTATTATTTTGATGATAATGAAAAAAGAAACCATTAAATAAATGAAGAAGAAAAAAACTGTAATAATCCAAGTCTGTGTTGTTATTTTTCCAGATAGAGAATCATTATTAAGAAGATTTGACTACGCCCACAATCACATGGGACTCACACACCAACAAATCCTTCAATTTCCTCAAGTGTTCATGACGAGAGAATTCAGAATGAGACAACGACACTCCTTCCTCAAGCTTCTCGGCCGGGCCCAGTACGATCCTTCCCAACCTAACTACGTGTCACCTAAAGCACTCGTATCAGACACAGACGCGGAGTTTTGTTTCACTGTAGCTAGAACATCAGTGCAAATCTATAATGACTTCCTTAAAACTATGTAGTACTCTTATTATGTGATGTAGAGTCTAACCTAACCAAACCTATAATGACTTCCTGAAAACTATGTAGTACTCTTATTATGTGATATACAGTGTTTAATAAAGCAACCTAACCTAACCTAACTTATAATGACTTCCTCAAAACTATGTACTACTCTTAAATTGTCTCTATTATGCGATGTACAGTGTTTGATAAAGCAACCTAACCTAACCTTACTTATAATGACTTCCTTAAATCTATGTAGTACTCTGAAATAGTCTCTGTTTGATATGTGTAAGATGATATGATGTACAGTGTGTTTGATAATGTAGATATGATGTAGGAGTGTGTTTATTTATCCTACAAAATATCAAAACCTTAAATTAGATATGACTGTGACTCGAAAAGTATATATGCAAGTTCAGAGGTAATAGTGAAGTGTATAATAACTCAAAAATGTATAAAAATAAAGGAAGAACATTGTTAAAACTCCTTTTAATCATGTAGTATTGATTTCTAGAAGCACTGCCAGACTTGTATTTATTTATATTTATGTATATACTAAACGTTTTTTTAGCTTGTTCCACCTAGAACCTTCCTTATATATATATATATATATATAAATAACTCAACCTACATCAAACACTTTACTCTAATAATAAAACTACGTGTTTAGCATAATATATAATAACCTAAACTACCCAAACAATACTATCTCACCTTTCTACTGGTTTAATTTCATTCTGTAAAGTTGTTAATGATGAATAATCAGTAATAAAAGTAAGAAGTTTGTGCGGTACGATATGTTTTCCCGGAGCTAAATAAAAACAAAGCCACGTGCTCTGCCAAGGAGTGTGTGTACGTTTGTGTGTGTAGTCATGGCGGGTGAGGATAAGGATTTAGTGGTGGAATTAGGCTTTGTTGAGAAATCCCCGGCATGGAAACTGTATTCCAAGTTCTTCCCAAGTAAGGTAATAATGTGTGAGTGAGAGGAACACACACACACACACACACATTATAATTAGTACTGACCTTAATCTATGGGCGTAGTGATGCATAATTTTCCATCGTATACTATTAATGATAGTTAGTCTGTAATGGTCCTTCAGTTCTTGTTTAGTTTCCCTTTAAACTGATCCACTTTGCTCCCTGTGGACGACCTCACTTGTCTAGGGAGGGTGTGGAATGTATTATACTCGTTGTGGTAAGGTCAGGTCAGGTCAGGTCATAGTTTGGGTACAAGGGAGATAAGGTTAGCCTGTAGGAAAAAATGGAGATAAGGTTAGTCTATTAATTTTGAGGTTCTAAACTAAAATAACCTAAACCTAACCTAACCCTGTAACCAGTTATCAGACAAGTATTAACCTCGGGAGAAGACGCTAATGTTATCTCCATATCCCAAAGTTGTATACAAGCTGTGTTTAATTCCTTGTTGGTGCCTCTGGGTTGAGTCTTATTTATAGTATGTTATATAGTTAGTAAATGTATCGTGTATTGTCTGGTGTTAAAAGTATTTAAGTAACAAAGTGCTTAGAGATACGACAGTTGTACCGCGTTGTCATCCGCTATTCTTACGGCCTGTGCCTTATTATTTACCTGGTCAAGCATCAATTCCTAGATGAGTTTTTCAGATCAAATCCTACAACTTCAAAGTATAAAATCACATTACCATTTGTATCTCACCTTAAATTAGATACACTTTTTTTCTTCTTGGCGTAGGTTGGAGGTTGGCCGTCCTGGCTCGCCCTCAAGGGTCTGCCGAGTCCTGATGACCTAACATGTCACCATTGCAAGAAGCCGCTCATCTTCCTATGCCAGGTTTATGCACCATTCCATGAAAAAGACTACTGCTTCCATAGGTAATATACATATAATTTACTGTAAATTATGCAACTATTTATTATTATATCATTGTGTGAGAAATACCTAAATTATTATGCAATCAGGACATGAGATTATTACAACTTACCTTTTGTATAGCAGTAACTCTGGTACACTTGCAGAACAATGTTTGTGTTTGTGTGTCGTGACCCTGACTGCTGCAAGGACAATGACGCTTCAAACATCAGAGTGTTCCGATCACAACTAAAAAGAGAAAATGAATTCTACTCCAATGAACCAGCCAAAGTAAGTGAACATTTACCATACTTTTCATTACCCCAATCTGTGTGTGTGTGTGTGTGTGTGTGTAAAAATTCATTGACATACATTTTCAGGAGGTTGAGTCTGGAGCCGAGAGTCCTGGTGCCGGGGACTTCAATCACTTATGTCGTGTTTGTGGCGCCCTCGGACCAAAGGTGAGTGTTACGTGTCAGGCCCTAGAGGATAATGTATAAAAATATAATGTTAAACTGGACAGTATGACATAAATAATAAATAAATCATAATTGCAACTGGCTCTAAATTAATGCGTTTTCCTGGTAGAGTTGTGGAAGCTGTCACGTTGCTCGCTACTGTTCAAAGCACCACCAGGCATTGGATTGGAAAGGAGGTCACAAGGCAGAGTGTAAAAATCCAGGTACAGTGGTGATTGTGTGTGACTTTTTGTGTGGCTGACTAGTTGTATATTATAGACATTATCATCACCAGTGACCTATAATACATATAATCTAAGGAATCCTCTACTTTCATATAATATAAATTTTTCTTCCTCTAGTTTTAATATTTTTGCTCAGATATATATATATATATATATATATATATAGTAAGTTTCATAACAATCCTAGACTGATAAGTAATATTGTACTGTACTTTATAAATCAGTAGCTTCTCAAATTTTTCTCTATTTTCACATTATAAATTTCTCTTTCTCTAATTGTATATAGTAAGTTTCATAATAATTCACCACATAATCAACGTACAGAGAGTGTCAGTAAAATGTGTTCTGAGTCAACTGCCAAGCTGCTCTTCCCTGAGTACGAGATAGATCTTGAACCCGAGGAACCGGAGGCTGGGAAGGAGAAGAGTGAGGAGGAGGTGATGAAGGAGTATGAGGAGCTGCTTAGGTCTGGACAAGTCACTCAATTAGATGATGAGGGTAAGTATAAGGTTGTAGGAATGTAAAAAATAATAAATTAATTAATAAATAAATGGAGGAGAAAGGATGAGGATGGTTGGCTGAAGTTAGTTTCCTGATCTGAAGTGAGAGGAAGAATACTAATACATACATTAAGTTAGACAATAAATGAAGAGGAATTTGAAACTACTGAAGGATTTGTTAAAGATATATTGACCTAATTTATGGCAGATTGCAGGTAGGTTAATATGAGGCATGCCTTTCAAAATGATGATGGTGATAATGATATAAGTGAAGTGATGCAATTGTATGCATGATATGATGTATTGATATTTCTGATAAAAGAACTATATATATCTTTTTCAGACTCGGACACAGAGAATGATTTGGTTGATATGGCCACCAAGGAAACAGACAAACAATTCCAAAAATTCAGGACAAGAATTAAAGATTATCCAGACCAGGTTAGGTTTCCCTTGTTCATTTCACTTTCACTTAGATCTATCTATTATGTTTTTTTCTTGTTATTTTGCACAATTATTCTTTTGAATTATTCCAAACATGTTTATATGTAGCTACAGGTTGACTATTAATAATCCGGCATGAGCAAACAGTTAATTCTGGGTACAGCGCCATCAAAACATTAACATAAACAAATAAGTTTTTAACGTAAATCTCATAGTTTTTGAGTTATTTAACAAAATGTGATATGTAAAAAAAAAAAAAAAGGGGGGGGGGGGGGGAGGGAGGGACGCCGGGGTGCAGCAAAAATTCAACAATCAGCGGGAAGTTTGAAATCTGATCCCGGGTGGCCGGAATAATTGCTGTTAGATCTGAATTTTGGATCATTAGATTGGAGGTGGGCTAGAGCTTCAAAAGGGTCGTTAGATGCGGATTCATTAGATCCAGAAGCGTTAGATGAGATACTCCACTGTGTGTGCAATATTTTGGTGTGTTTAGGGATAGAAAGTGTATTTTTGGCGGGTATGTGTGGTTTTTGGTGTTTGTGGGGTAGGGTGGGTGTTTGAGTATGTTTAGGTGTGTGTTTGGATGTGTGTGTGTGTGTTGAGTGTGTTAGTTATGTTATTTTTCAAGTTTCTGTAACAATTGTAGATTTTTAATTTTTTTGCCCAAAATTTTTCAACGTAAATTTGGTCAAATGTGTTTTTACCATTTTATTAAGAAAATATTTGTCATACAGCAATAATGTATAGAAGTCAATATATTTAGTTTGATGTTGTCTATCTATTGGTGAAATCAGATTTAAAATATACCGTATAGTTTAGTAGGAAATTTAAATTGTTGAAATTTTGCCAAAATACTAATATATTTTTTTCTCAGCTACTAATATACCAATTTCATTCTACTATAGCTCAAAAGAACGGGCGTCTCCTGCTCTTTATCCAATATTCCATAAGTCTTTTACGTAAATTTCATAGTTTTTGAGTTATTTAACAAAACGTGAAATTTTTGACATCTCAGAATCTCATGAAAATTTATATATATAGGTTTTCAAGGATAAAGAACACGAATATAGACTCAATTTTATCATTATTATAATATTAAACATTATATTTTGATTTTAAATATATATATATATATATATATATATATATATATATATATATATATATTTATATTTATATATATATATATTTATATATATATATATATATATATAGGAAGGAAGAAAAATGTTTATAGATACTAATATCTCACACTGAAAGTGACAAAGAGGGAGGGAGGGACGCCGGGATGCGGCAAAAATTCAGCAATCAGCAGGAAGTTTGAATTTTGATCCCGGGTGGCCGGAATAATTGCCGTTGGATCTGAATTTAGGATCGTTAGATTGGAGGCGGGGTGGAGCTTCAAAAGGGTCGTTTGATGTGAATTCATTAGATCCAAATGTGTTAATGAGACTCCACTGTAGTTTTCTCGTATTTTCCTCAACCTCATATTGATTGTTTTCATTCTACACTGTCCACTACTACTACTACTACTACTCCTATCTCAGTTTATATATTCTCCCTCAGTTCACTACCAATGATCCCAGATTAGAATCTACATTACTGAACAGGAATGGATTGAGTACCTGCTGCCCAAGTGTCTATTGCAGTCCTTTAGTTATTGTATTGAAAAGTCTCATGTTGTTGGTATTTGTCAGATTCTTCGCTATGACCGTGATGGTGAGCCTCTGTGGGTGTCCAGCAGCAAGGTAACCCAAGTCCCAGCCTGCCCCAGCTGTGGTGCTCCGCGACATTTTGAGTTTCAGGTAGGTAGGGGTGTGGTGTGGACCTGCTCAAGTAACACTCGTAACCTTAAACACTTGGATGAAATACTTGAAGTTATATAATCACTAATGTAGTTAATATTTCATCATATTCTAGTGGAGGTCAACTGGCCTTTTGCAGCCTCCTTATTTTCTGATCTTTTATTAAAACTTACCTTTGCATGTGTGGTTAGGTGATGCCACAGCTGTTAGTGCATCTGAAGGTGGACAGTGTAGGGCAGAGCATTGACTGGGGCACAGTGCTGGTGTACTCCTGTGCTAACAGCTGCCAGCAGGACCAGCCTTACATAGAGGAGGTGGCCTACAAGCAGGACTACGCACCCATGCAACAGGTGATGAAGAACCAACACTAAATGTTTGACCAACGTGTCATCAGTGTTGGTTAATACATAAGAAATGGGGAGACTGCAAGAGGCCAGTTAATGACCTACACGGGACAGCTCCTTGTCACCCACCCTTGGAATAATCCAATATTTAGCACATACAATGTTTACATGGTATTATTATATACATTATTTATTATATGATATTTAAAATTGTTGTCTAAGAGGAATAATATAAATGAAAGGTATATCCACATTACTCTATCCAGCATCTTTATCAAGTATATGTGTATATATATATATATATATATATATATATATATATATATATATATATATATATATATATATATATATATATATATATATATAGAATACAATAATTTACAACCAGTATTTGCTAAAATATTCAATTGCAATATGATTTTTATATGAGGTGATATGGAATGTTCAGCAACAGAGCAAGAAATCGGTGCACCAATATATTTTACCATCACATAAAAAGTCTTTGGTTAAGTAATCATATCAATTACTTTTCTATCTTGAGTACTCCCAGAATTTAATAAATAATGAATGGCATTGTTCAACTCCTAGGCTAAGGCAGACATGGGTTCTTGATGCACTCGGCTCAATGCGGACAAGTGTAAAAATAATATATACACTATTGAAAGATGAAGATACAATGATGTGTTGACTCTCCCCCTACATACTTATATCAATATTTACATTTTAAAAATATATTTCAACCAAAAATGGGCTTGGAGGAGTTTGTCAAATTAACAACAACAACAAAAATTATTGTATTATTTTACTGCTAAAGCTAAATAGGTTTTTATAATTTGTCCATATCCTAATATGGCTTTTCAGTCTAAATGGCTGACAAAACGTGACATTTTGCTTCTCAAATAAATACAATATACAATACTAATTCATACATTAACTCATTATATACAATAATTAAATTAAAAGTTTCTGATTTGTCAGTTACTAATTCTTAAAATGAGTTACGGACAAATACAAAATTATCAAGTCCATAACTGTCTCAATAATTGATTAAGCCTGTAATGATAATCAATTCAACTTTTTAAACTACTTCAAAACTGCATCTTTTTAACAATCTTCCCACGGTGTCACCATTGAAACAGGACAATACTGGCATTTAGCACTTAGTTGGCAGGACTGTGAAGGAAACATTGGCAACCATTCATTTCCTATCAAACTGTATCCAATGAATTAATTTCCTAATGTCAACGGCATTATGAATGCTACTTTATGAGAAATATTGTTGTGTTTCTAATCTGACATCTTTGAGCCTTGGCATCACCAACCGTAGTAGGAGAAGGTAGCAGACACCTTATAGGCTAGTCAAGTATGAGTTACCAAAAGACAGTTTAGGGTTCAAACAAAGTGCAACACAATGGTGCCTTGAACAGGAACTGCATCTTCAACACCAGATGCTGATGTATGATGCAAAGGTAACTAAGAGAGAGACTTCTTGCTTTTACCTTTACCCAATCACAAAAATACTGAGCACTCTTGTATCTTCCTAAACTTCCACAACTTTTCACAAAGCTTGAACAATAAATATTTATAAGTACCAGTTACTGAAACACAGGTTCTTTTCAGCAGATATGAATGAAAAATGGATAGAACATACTGATACATTACCACAAAATGGTCAATTATTTCATCTAGCAATGACATGTTTAAAAATCCACAATAAAAGTCAATTATTATATTTTTTTCTTTCATTCTGCAGTAAGTTATGCAAGTCAATTACATCCTGTGTACCAGATTCATAATTGGAATGTTCTGCAAGATCAATCTACATCAAATGTTGACTGACACTATCTTAATGAGACAACACAACCATGTACGAGACCTTACCATCACGCCAATGGACACACACTGTACCCAACACAGAGAAGAGAGCGATATACTTTGTGCAATGAAGGAGTGTCTCATCCCACCACTGAGTGTGCAATAATTACCATGTATTATCATTGTATTATCATGCACAACTTCGCCCCTCACACCCCCTTGACAACACAGCCAAGACCATTCCTATAATATGCAGGAAATACTTAGGTGCAAATGCTGTCATATAAATACATTTCAACTTTGTAATAATAAAAATGATGGCGTGATTTATAAAACCATTTAGTGAAACCTGGCAACAAGATGATAGTTTGTAGTTTTATTCCATTAAAACCAAAAATGTCACCCCAACCCTGCACCAGGTGGGAGTGTAGTGGAAGGTGGTCAGGTCATTAGTGGAAGATGATCAGGTCATTACACACACACACACACACACACACACACTTGATCATAATGCAAACTGATCACATCATCCTCTAACACTTGATTATAGAACACTCGCCTCTACTTTCTTAGGCAGCCTCGCTACTTAATGTATAATAATATTGTTTAAGATTCATAAGAAACTAAAGTGTTTTATGTAACTAATTAAAAATTTCAAAATAACATTAAACAACTGTTTAATCAGCTTGTGAATAGGAAAGCTTTTGATTATCTTACGTGCAAAATGTGTAAGAATGTTTGCAGATCCTTAGAATATATATATATATATATATATATATATATATATATATATATATATATATATATATATATATATATATATATATATATATTCCAAAAGTAAACAATAGTTGCATGAATTAAGACACATTCCCTGACAGCACATCACACTAGAAAATGTAATAAAGTTAGTCAGTTCACATTTGGTGTGTGTACAATCTCATGATTACAATATTGTACAAAGTGATGACACCTTGATGCCCTTTACCCTGCCACCAAAACAAACACTCACCCTCCCAAGCCAAGCTTCCCACCACCACCACCACACACACTTGGAAGGCCTTGTTCATGTCAACTAAACATAACAAACTGCCTCAATGTTCCCATTGTGTCAATTACATGATTCCACCCTTCGCAATATTTTCACTTGCTCTGTTTTTTGATCGATAAATTTTGGTTTTCACACCATAAATGGTGACTAAGTAACACACATGCACACACGCACACTCACGCAAACAAACACACACGCACACACACACACACACTGACTAGCTGCACATGCTTATAAGAAGAACACATATCTCGCCCTGAATGTTGCAAACGTTAATTTCATAAAATTAAATGAATGTCCAATAGTCAATTGATGTTATTCACCTTGTGTACTCATGAAATACATCACTGTTTGTAATTTAGGAAGTATCTACACTGGAGAATTATCATGTGAACAAACTGAACCAACAAAATGTGACGAGTCTCTATCAACACGGCAAAAAACTAACACTCTCATCACCTCTACCATAACTACCTCCATCTGTCTATGAGGTTAAAAAGATGTTACTCTTTATATCAGCCTCACAAATGCTACAAACCCAACTAAGAGAAGAATATCATAAAATTACATCTTCCTAATACGCAAGAATGCCGCACCTTGCCAGCTCAGCATGACTCCATAACAAAGGGTGAAGTATTGAATGAGCCACACACAAACCAAGGTGAGGGCAAGGTAAGCAAGAGTGAGTGACGTCCCGAGACAGTCACTCACCAGGACAATGTAAGGAGAGAGAGAAGAATCCGACATGAAATGGCTGTGAAGTTTTTAGTTGTTTTTTTTCTAAATCACAAACTGTTGGTGCCAGTAGGCTTTATAGAGGCTAGTTTAGACTGCCTCTGCCTATTATTTGGCATAGGAAGTACTGAACACACACCAACCATTAGTCTGACACCAACAGCTCACTCGGCAAAAATAAATTAAGACACACTGTGAGGCGACAAGATTCTGGGTGAACACAATGATTTATGTCCTAACTTAATTAACTTGACCTCATCCTCTGCTAACCTTCATAAACACATTCTTTACTATAGAACCGAAGGTATTTATATATATGTGTGTGTGGAGGGATCAACATACTTTCCCATTACATGTGGGGAAAAAAAAAAAAAAAAAAGAGGTTAACCAAAAAATAAACTCGAAAACATTCCAAGGTATACCAGAAAACAACTCCTTAATAAACTAACCTTCACCTCACATCTACCACACCACACCACATCCACCCAATCAATGTGGGACCATAAACACACCACTCACACACACACACACACACACACACACACACACGTCACTGGTCACCTCGGATGGGAAACATTAGGACGCGGCTCCGCATAAAGGACAGATTAGGGAGTTGTGTCACGACTTGTCTCACTTCAGGGGTTAGGGACTGCAGAGGGGTGGCAGGGGAGGGCACCTTACTCATCCCTCCCCCTAGGATCTGTTGTACCAGGGGTGAGGGTGTGGGTGGGGCCTTGCTTGCCCGCCCACCTGTACCCTTGTCGCCTCCCTCGCTCAGAAACTCCTGCTCTAAGCCTGCAAGAAAGACGGTTTTATTAGTGATCGATACAGTATTAGGAATGTGGCGTTATATTTTATCTTCTAGTTATATAACTTTTTTTTTCGGTTTTAATAGTTTTAGGAAAATTTATCTATCTATTTATCTACAGGCTGTTAAATTTTACCATCTAATAATAAAAAAAAGTAGCAAGTCAAATCAACGTCCTTAAAATATGAAATCAAAAGACTGCAAATCATATGACTACAATTTAGATATTTATATACATTTATAATTGATCTCAATAAGCAGCAATTGGAATCTGGCATAAAATCAATATGAATTAATTAATTATACAATGGTCTAAAATGCATAAAGCACTTCTATAAATATGTTTCAAATATTCATATAAATTGCTAATACAGGTTAACTATTAATAACCCGGCATGAGCAAACAGCTAATCCTGGGCACATTGCCATCAAAACATAAACATAAACAGTGCCTTAAGAAAACAGTGATGCGCCAACTCGGGAAATTTGAAACTGTACTCTGAAATTCATGCTGAAAAAACTGATGGAACCGGAATATTAATTGCCGGATGATTGATAGTCAACCTGTACTATGCCGATGTAATGTAGTTGTAACTAAACCAAATGAATGTAATATAATACAAACTTAATTAATACACTTCACCAATGGTTCTTCTTAACTAAAGGAAGAACAATATAATAATAATATTTACATGCAATTATTTTTTACTCTTAGTTACTTAACACATCAGAAACTCAACTGTTAGTAAACTATAACTAAAAATAAATATGAGACTAATAAATATCATGACATTTTAAACACATATATAAAACTACAATAACAATGATAACAATTAAAAGGAAGGAAATCAACATCATCATATCATAACACAGACATATATACATAAACAATTTAAATTATATTTTAAAAAAGGTCAGAAAAAGATTATCCAACAAGGCAAGGCAAGGACCGGACGGCTTACAATCTAACACTACCTTTCTACATTAAACTCAACTAACAACTATTCACTTAATCTTTCACAAAACACAACGAACATCGAACTTAAAATGACTAATCTATGATGCACACAAAACTTATATTCAACTTGCCAACTGAGGAGAAATATATAACTATCCACAACACATGAGACCACATCAAACAGAGTCACATCATAAAGTATAAACACAAACATCATCAGTCCAAAACGCAGCCACTCAAACATCTGAAATGCATCCAAACATCTAATTCCTATACATCAAGGCAGATAAACTAATATTTCTTCCGTGAAAATGTATACACAAACTAGACAAAGAAAGCCAGCCATGCATCTCATAATAAAAGTGCAGCAAAAGATATGAAAAGAAATGAGTTGTTGTAATATGTAACAAGGCATGAGAAGAAGGCAAGATACCATGCATGTAGTATTAACAGTGCACCACCACCACCACCTGTGAAGCCCTCAGCTGCCTTACTCACTTGCCAGTAGAGCATTAGTCGCCCCTTTACCAATTTTAGTGTTCGTTAAGAGGAGATCCAAGCCAAATAAAGATGAACTATAGGCTGAAAAGTCCAGAAAGAGAAATGGTTATAAGATACAGTGCGTCTGACCCACACTGATCTTAAGCTTTTTACCGGTGACTCCAACTTGACGAAGAATAATTGCAAATACAACCAGCAGGGCATAAAAAGATTGATTTTGATACTATGGGAAGAAAGTAATATTATAAAAGTTCCCTTAGAAAGCACCACCAAGCTTATCATTACTGTACCTTCTATCTATTTGTATTTTAAAGTGGATTGATTAAGTAGAGGTGAAGCACTAAGAGGAAAGTGTTTGTGGTATCTATAACTTTGTGATGTCCACATTATAAGGTGATTTACATTTACCAGTTCTTTTTTATTATTATTATTATTGCCACAAAAAAATCATCTTTCAAAATCCACACTTTTAAATATGTTTGTGGATAGCTTGACAACAACAAATTACACGGATCAAATAACTTTCAAATCATTCCGCATCTCATTTATTTGTTGGTTGAAGGAGCGAGAAAAACTAAATAATTGCAGTGTTTAACTTTCACAATTACACCCTATGTTTGCGGTGAAATGGTGACCTGAGTTTGAAGGCATCAGAGCAGATCTTCTTAATTAATACAGAGATGCTGGAAATAGTTTAGGGTGAGAGAGGGTGAGAGGGCAAGGTGCAGAGAAGTGTGTCAATCTTGCATTCTATCTGCTTGTTGTTGTTGTTGTTTTACGGTGATTTAATGGTGATTGTGAGTTGTGTCTACGTATGAAAAGCATTTTGTTGCAATGTCACATCAAACATTTTTCTTCACAGTTCCATAAAAATATTGATATGAGTCCATTTCTCTTCAAATTCTTCTCTTAAATTCGGAACGTTTCAAATTCCTTCCCGATATTACATTGAAGATAATACTTCTTTTCAATCTTCAGCTTCTCATCCTTCTTTTCCTTCCTTAAACTGTAACATTTCCTAATACACTTTAAGAGAGAGAGAGAGTGACAGAGAGAGAAAAACATGACCTGAAATCCTTTAAAAAATCACACACACACACACAGGAACCAATGAAAATCGCTAAAACCTCCACCTAGCTATCAAACCCACAAGATAAAATTAATCGAGGGGAGTCCAGCCTTACACTACGTTCCTTCCTCCTGTTACCTCACCCCGTGGCCACTCACCCGGCCCTTCCAGAGGATTGGTCAGCCCACTTGAAGTCCAATCAAACTTAGCCGGTGGAATCTGCTCCTGAAATTCAGAAGGATAATAAATAATTAAAAAAAAAAAATTTTAATTCAGAATAATCCACATTTTTTCATTATACGGTATACATAAAAAGAGATTGGAATATAGGAGAGAACAGGAAATATAATGATCACACTACCTTGATATAAAAGATAACAATAAATTCACTCATAAAATAAACCAGAAGGATAATAAATAATAATAACAATAACCTTTTTTAACCCATCAACTCTTCCATCCACTCACCTCTGAACCTCCATTAGCGCTCACAGACAAAGCATCACTAACAGAACTCTTCTTGTGCTGTCCTTGCTTGGCTGTGGTTGTGGTGGTGGTGTCTGGTGGAAGGTCCTTGGTGGTGCCAGGCAATACCACTCCACCTGATCCTCCGCCTGAGCCCTCGGTGGACTTGGCTGGTGTGAGTGGAGAGAAGCTGAGGGTCTGGGCGAAGAGAGGTACTGAGGAACTCCACTTCTGTCCGAATAGCTGCAGGAGGGAGGCAAATGTGGTGTTTATTTACATATTTTTATTTACAGGACAAACTTGACTTACTAACCTTGATACTTGCTGAAAAAAGATGAACACAAACATTATGAAATATATATGTATATGAGATTTGTTGCATGTCATTTAATGTTTGGTAATTAAATCATGTGAATATTAATACTAATCCAAGCTTTAAATATTAGATACATTAATGGGTGTGTAATTATGTAATGTGATATGTTTTGGGTTCAGTTCAAACAAAACAATGAAGATATACAATGAAAACAGAATGCTATCAACAGCTATCAAAGTCTGAAAACATGTCAATTTGAAAATGAAATTAAAAGTTCACGAAAATCATTCAATTGAACAAACAAAAAGCAATTATAAAAGAAATAAATGTCCTTCTGAAAAACAAAAGATTCATACCATTAATAACAAAATAAATAAATAGATAAATAAATAAATAGCCACATGCATTGACAGGGAAAACAGAAGTAATAGTAGAATAAAGTCTATAATACAAGTAGTTTAGTTCCTTTAACTGAAAAATGCAATGATAAACAAAGTATAAACCAGAGGAATAACCTAACAAAAGCCATTCAATTATATGCTCGGAGTCATATAAATAAATAACAGTTCTGGAAGCTTGGACTCAAATTAATGCATAGGAGAGTAAACCCGAGCCGAGATGAGCCAGGCAGAGAGCATTGATGATGATGATGAGGAGGAGGAAGAGGAGGAGGAGGAAGCAGCGTGTACAACAAAACATAAGAGGGTGTCGGGTAGTGTGTTTACCGTGATCATGGCCGTCTTACTCACAATGTTGCGAGCGTCAACATTCACCGAGGACAGGAAGAGTGTGTGGGCCTGCGTGTTCCCCCAAGACAACCTCAGCGCAGCACTCGATTCAAGGTTCTCCAGCTGTCGCCACACAAAGGCATCGCTCTCTATGGTTTGATGCAGCAGCGGCACCGAGCAGCTGTCCTCCTGTGGCGCTGCTGTTCTTGGTATCCACTTTGTAACGAGACTTTCCAGCTGTTTAGGAATTTAAGATATGATATGTAAATTGTTGTTCATGCTTGCTTTTTTCCCGAAGGTATGGAAGATGATAGTAATTAGGACTGTATGTATGTAATTATGAGGTAAAAGTGTAAAAAATAATAGCATAAGGATTAAATAATGTTCCCTAACCTTTTGTAACACTGGACTTGTTTTGCAGATGGACTCCTCGTGGGTTTGAAAGTGTGCAGCTTCTTGTGCAGCTGGCGTGGTGAAGCCTTTTAAAGCCTCGCTGTTCTCTGGGGCATTAAAATCACCAAAATCTTCATTGAAATCACCAAATTCTTCATTGAAATCACCAAAATCTTCATTGAAATTCTGAGACAAGTCATCTTCACCAACATTTTCCTTACCAGGCACCACGAAGTCACCAAAATCATTACATTCACTCTTGGTTTTAGTGTCTGCTGAGGCCGTGAAGTCACCAAAATCATCACCATCACCATCACCATCATCATCATTACCTTCACCAAATCCAGAGGTAAAGTCACCAAACTCACCATACATTCCTTCCTCCACTTGCTTTCTCAGATCTGCAAAGTCTAGATCATCATCATCATCATCATTTTCGGCTTGGTTGAAATCGCCAAAGTCAGATTCATTTTCATTCCCACACACGTCACTTAAGCGTTCTGTCGCATCACTTTCGAGCTCTACTTCCCCTTCTTCACCTTCCCTTCCCTTCATCTTCGCTTCACTTTCCTTTACACCCTCATCACTTTCCGGCACTACACTTTCATTACCACTCAGGGACTTGTCATCATTAACATTATCTATATCCGTCCCTAATTTATCACCTGTTCTTAGTTCCTCATTGACTGTGCTTTCTTCAGATTCTTCCCTTGTGTTTCCCTGACTGGTGGCCATCCCATCTCCTGCCCCTCGTTCGTCCCTAGGAGTAAGGGAAGAAGGTGGTGTTTGAGTCTCTTCTGTGGTATCAGGAATCACTACTTCATTCTCCTCCTCTGACCTAACACATCCTTTTACTTGGAGAGATGTACAACTGTCCTCTTCTTGCTTTCCTCCCTCCTCCTCCTCCTCCTCATTACCTTCTCCCTCGACACTCCTTGTGACTCTACTTGTCTTGCAGGTTGAGTCTTCGTCCTGTGAGTCGCCATCAGCTTGTAGTCGTTCGGTAGTTGATGTGATTGGATGAACAGTGTTTGGAGTCGTACTTGAAGCCATTGTGTTGATGTGAGACAGTTGGTGGTTGTCAAGGGTGGTATCTGAACTACATTTATCGTCAGTGTTGGTACCGTTGGAAAGGTGGAATGCAGCTTCATGGGTGGCAAAATCTCCAAAGTCAGTATCATCATCATCATCATCTGGTACTGGAGAACTTGAACACATCTCATCCTCTATAACACAGTCTAAGGGAGGAGGAGAGGTGTCCGCCCGGTGCCTCGCTGACTCACTTTCCTTACATTTCAACTTATCCGACTCCTTGGCAAGTGGCTGACTAGATATTTGGCTCATTTGGCTGTTATCCCAATCCTGACTTGTATTTTCTGCCTTACTATCCAAACACACCTCTTCTTCTTTACCTCGAGACACATTTTCACCACTCTCACCATCACACACACCCTGAAAGTCACCAAAATCATCTACATCACTCTGTTCAATGTCTGACAACTCCCTATCCACCCGCCCTCCATCACCTCCACTCAGGTCCTCCCGAGAACATGGTTGTCCGTCCCCCTGAGGCTGTGGGGAGAACTCATGCGGGTGATTTGAACTGTCCACACCCGAGTCTTGGCTGATGCTGTCCTCTAGGGTCCCCTCCAGCCCCTCGGTGAGTCCCCGCTCAGTGGTGGGACCCAATCGTATGCCGGGGAATCTAGATGGACTGGATTCAGGGGTTGGGGGAAGCTTGTCCGACAGACCTGCAATGGAATGGAGTTAGGTTGATATAGTAAAAAAAAATAAATAAATAAATAAATAAATAAATAAATAAACAAATAAATAGATAAAAAAAAGTATTATTATTGTATTAGTTTAGAGGCACAAATACAATTTAATGCATGGAATATTGTGAAGTGAAGACAGTTTTTTAATATTATGAATCAACTTCAGGGTTCAAAATACATGGTTATCCAAATATTTTCAATTCATAAAAACACACAAAACACACACCAGTATTACAAACCCAATCTATTTGTTAAAGGGTAAAGCAGATATCTATTTTCTACTTCCAATACGTCACTAAACAACGGATTAGCAGAAAAACTCACTTGTGTTATAACTTCTAGCAGTAATTTCTTCCCTTAACCAACACTACACTTCTAAACTTAATTACTTGAACATAACTCATTAATACTTACAATAATAAATGTCAAACTATAAAAACTTCTACCATCTTTATATCGATGGCTTCCAAACTAGGGTGTCTAAACTATCACACACACACAAATACAAACAGTTACCGGAAGCCTCGTGTTGTCGGTTATCGAGAGAAGGTAAGTTTGGCGCACAATTTTTGTTCACAGGACTTGCTACCTGACGCCTTCCTTCCTTAACTTCAAAATAAAAAGGAAAACAAAAATAGAGTAATGGAAATAAAAATAAACCACTTACTCACACACCAACAAATGCATCAACCAAAAGTCATACATATTTAATTATTCTGATATAAAAATAATATAAAAAACCTAAGGAATCTGAACACATATTTGTACATTCCTTCCACATGATCAAAATAATAATCTAATACTACTTACATACATAATACTTTATTCTCATATCAAAAGAGCAAAAAACATGAGGCATCTAAACACACATTTATACAACCTAACCCAATATAAAGAGACTTAAAAGATAATATTACACCATCAACCTAACTAACACGACCCAGTATAATGGAGATGAGGTTAGCCCACTAATTCTATGGCTCTAAGCTAACCTAACCATAACCCCAACCGAACCCAACCTAATCTAACCTTGCGGGGCAGTAACCAGATATCTGACATGTAAATATTAATATCGGGAGAAGACACTAACATTATCTCCTTACGGTTTATGATACAGAAATTATAAATAAATAAATAAATAAAATCCAGTTCTTCCGACTCGACCACTCACCGGTGATGTCGAAGGAAGCATTGTGGGATGAGAAGTGATCAAACTCGTCATCTTCATCCACTCCCGGACAGGACACCGGCGGGAGGGAGTCCAGGGGAGGCGGGGAGGATGACAGTCTGGGAGGAATCATCTGAAAGGCCATCTCATTCTTCCTTTACCTGCTGGAGGGATAAATATATATAAATAAATACAAGAATCGTTACACTTATAAGTACGGTCATCTCATTCTTCCTTAACCTGCTGGAGGGATAAACGCAATAATTGTTACGTTTATAGTACGGTCATCTCATTCTTCCTTAACCTGTAAATGAATAAATATAATAATCGTTACATTTATAGTACTTTCAATATATATTTTTTTTTTTAGGTCGGCTTGGGTTAAAATAAAAAAAGTTCAGTTTACTTAATGTTAAAATTAGCTAATAAAAAAAATTGGTTTAAGAAAATGAATAACTGACTGTCACAATAATCCTAACATATATAGTAGTTTTAATAGTTTTATCTAAGTATGTTTTGTTCAATTAAAGAGTTCATTCCTTTTCTTAAAATCTATTGCTGTGATTATAATTTCCTGGTTTTATTTGTGTACTAATTTCTATGTGGTAATATTTGATGTATATATATAGAATATCAACTAGTTTTTTTCTGCCTTTCTTCAACTCCATCTGTAATACATTAATCTATTCTCGTGAAATAGTACGTTCCGAGGATTTTTTCCATAATCATTGCAGAAAACTACATCCAATACATAATACATTTCTACCACTTACAGTGTATAGATTTTATCATTGTGAGTATTTTGAATATTGAACTAACTCCACAAAATGAGAATTACCAGACAGCCGAACTGAACCAGAAAATATTGAACATTATTACATAAGTGTCATGTTGCGGAAAACTGGCGTGTAGTGTTAAAAAAAAAGTTTAGTTTAATCAATCTTAAAGTTAATAAAAGTAATGTGTTTATGGAAATGAGTAACTCTTTATCATGGGTTAGCGAGGCAAGGTGAGGTGAGGTGAGGTGAGGTGAGGTAAGGTAAGGTAAGGTAAGGTAAGGTAAGGTAAGGTAAGATAAGGTTAGGTTAGGTTAGGTAAGGTAAGGTAAGGTAAAGTAAGGTAAAGTAAGGTAAGGTAATGATAGGTGGGTTAACGAGGCAAGGTACTGGGTAGGTAGGATGCATGATTCACTAATTTTTTTTTTTCTTTCCTTCATTAGAATCATTATGAATTCAAAAGATGTATTTATTAAAACAATAAGTCCATATTCTTTGACTTATTATTTATCATTTACTTGTTCTAGCAATCATAACTATTTTTGAAGTTATCCAATAATTTGATACCACATAACTTACTATAATATTAGACATTGCGTTTTTTAAGAATTTCTAAGCATATTGAGTTATTTTTTATCACCTCTTCCTCGACCTAAACCAAAAAAACTTTCCTATACACTGTAGTAAGAAATCAACGTAATATAATAGAACTAATACATGGTATATTTTAACCTCACCTTAATGTGTAAATCAGAAGCTTATGAGGAGAGAAAATTTACACTGAGAGAGAGAGAGAGAGAGAGAGAGAGAGAGAGAGAGGTGACATAACATAACACAACTTATAAATTAAAATCAATACTATTAACACCAACAAATGTGATAATCTACTACGAGGAGCAAAATATACGAGACTTAAGCTGGTAGAAGTATAAATATAAAGTATAAGTATAATTTGATAGGTGTTCGTATGCTACACACACACACACAACACACACACACACACACACACAGATACACACACACACACACAGATACACACACACACACACCTGTATGTATAGATAATAACCTTTTGTAATTACCACAGCAAGACTAACACACAAACACCTGTATATATAGATCACACACACACACACACACACACACACACACAGGGTACACGTGGAAGGCAAAAACTTATCATACATAACTCAAAACTATTTATTATATACCAAAAAATTACTTAATATATATGGATGTGAATTTATACTAGTCTCTCATTGAACTGCCCCGCCTAGACACCTCAAAAGGCATTTAAATACACCTCACCGTTAATTAAGTATAAATAACATCACTATAAGGCTTAAAGACCTTAATTTGATGTTGTGGTGTGAGTTTAATAAGGGAAATACGGGAATATAAGGTCAAATAAATGATTACGTACCCACCCTAGAGGCTCGTCCTGTGTTTACCTTCAACAGCTTGGTCTCGGTCTTAAGTTAGTTGGGTTATGTATTCCCTACACCTCTCATACTATGTATAGTATGTACGACTTCATATTTATATCGATTCGTCGAAGCAGTATTTATGCAGCAATACCAAACTACTTACTGATAATCATTGTATTTTGTCTTCCCCCAAGAACCCCGCATTCCCACAAGTCCCCAGCTGACAGCTGTTCACTAGGGAAGTGCACCGGAATACGGTATACCGAAATATTTTTTGTTCGGTATTTTCGGTTTTACCGGTAATGCCTCCTTTGAGGTACACATTCTTCTTATTAGTATTTTTGTGACCTGTTTTGCTTCTTATCGTTTGTAGGTCCTGTGTGCTACTGTACCTGTATAAAAAACGAATCATGAAAGAGAACCATACATGCTTTGGTAACACTACTACACTCTTCACTTCATTTCACTATTCTTTCTGTCTTGTCTCCCACGTACGCCATCGCCAACAACTTTTTCATTGCCTCAAAGATTTTTCATGTGTATTGTTTTCATATAGGCCTAGTGCTGTGCGTATTCCTCCTTCGTCCTCATCAAACATTGTTCCATTCCTCCTATCACTGACGATATAACTTTGATAACACCTCCTCTATGGTCTTCATGTTATTCACAAAACAAATTCACACACATGCACGTCACCACAACACAACACCCTTTTTACACTAACAATTATACTCGATTCACTCCCCTCCCCAGTCCCCACAACACCCAACTCTATAATCCATATACATGCAGTACCCCAGCAAACATGGAATGAATGGGCCAATAATGGGCCAATGCTGGCACTTCGGCATTGCAAGTGTTGGGCTAATGCTGTACATTTTGGCTGCCAGTACTGGCCCAATTTAATTCAGTTATCCGTTTGCACCCTGGCATGTATGGGCCCGATACTGGATCTATGTTGGGCCAGATGTCGGATCAATGATGGGCCAATAATGGCACACCTACATCGTGCCTTAATAGTATGGCAGCAATCGGACCAATTTCACCGGTTTACCACCTTGGATATTGGCCCAATATAAAACCTGAATTCAAACAGATATTGTCCCAACACAGGACCTGAATGTAAACAGACGTATATATATATATATATATATATATATATATATATATATATATATATATATATATATATATATATATATATATATATATATATATATAAGGTGCATTGTTCGAAGATAAATAATTGTTTTACAATTTTTTATTAAAAAAATACAAAATGTTTAACCTAAATTATAGTGACTCACATATCACAGCCATTTAAAAATCACAATATCCCGGCTGACGATTAAGAAGATGACAAAATGACATTTTCAAACATAAAATGTATTTTTTCACTTACCTGCTTCGAGAGCTGGGCACTTGCGTCACCAGTTGCGCCATTGCGCCATTGCGTTGACGACGGAACGGCCATTTCATCGACGCTTAACGCAATGACGCTAAAGTTATAAAAAAAAAAAAAAGCGTCGCGATGACGCTGGCGCAAATACATTGTCGCAAATAAAATTTTGCGTCATTTTCCCCAGCTCTGCCGCTGTGGAACGCATCTTCTCTACTGCCGGAGACATAATAAGACCCAAGAGGTCCTCCTTGACTGCCAATAACTTCGAGGAGCTTATATTCATGAAGGGGAACATGGACCTCTTGTAGTTTAAGTTTGTACTAGTGTGATACTATGGTTATGATACAGTAACAAAAATGAAATTAATCAACTAACTAAACTAAATAACTAATAAGTATAATAAAATAAAAATAGATCAGGCTGAGTTTTACTTTTAATTGAATAATCCAAATAATATAAAAAACAAAATAATAAATTATTAAAATAAATCAACTATAAATAAAAAATCAATTGAATTATGAAATATCTATTTTATAGTATTTTCTATCATATATATATATATATATATATATATATATATATATATATATATATATATATATATATATATATATATATATGATGTTTCACGTAAATTAAATTCATTAGTTAAGATTACCGTATCCGCCAGCGACGCAATATTGCAATGACGCGAGAAAAAAAAAAGACGCAACTTTTTGGAAAAAAAAAACCGACAGATTGACGCCGACGCAACGCCCTCCCGGCAATGACGGATTAATGTTGACGCAATGCCCCCAAACGGGTGACGCGCCCAGCTCTGCCTGCTTCTTATATTAGCATTAACAATGCTCCCTATCTACCCAATCGTCTAGTACCACATTTAAATTACGTGTCGTATTCTACCCTTGGCGACCTATGGCAACCCTATCTCCCTCAGCTGAGACCGTCATTCTTTCTTGAAGCAATGGTAAGTAGCAGGGAGGATGGGTGGGTTATATATATATAAGAAGCAGGTAAGTGAAAAAATACATTTTATGTTTGAAAATGTCATTTGTTTCACATACAACCTGCTTCTTTTATTAGCAGATTCCCACATTAAAGGAGGTGGGTCACGCCACAGGTATGGAATACGACAAAGGGTGAAAGGTCCACATTATAAACTCAGCTTAGTCTCACCTAAATTTAGGATCCAGAGACATGTGAAGTCAAGGAGATTGCGTCCAAGCTTCCGGTGAGGACTCTTGATCTCCGGCAGGGTGTCCTTGTTGAACCTTCAGTGCAGGTATAAGAGGAAGTGTGCACCCTGTCTAAACACCAGGCCACTAAAACCCTGTGGCCACCACTGGTCCTGAACCATGCCCAGGTAGGAACCAGTGAAAGTGATCAGTGCATAAGGAATTAACCCGGGTAACGTCCCTTAGGAGTTTTCCTTGTAATCCCATCCGGCGTCCAGGCGCATGTCCTGAGAGGAGGGCAAACTTATGACTCCTCCAATGACGCCAACTAATGCAATCCCAAAGATAAGGCACTTGCTGCCTTGAAGGATTATGGTGATGGGGGGTTAGCCCACCAAGTCCCCAGCGGCGACCACTGGACCTAGGGCAAGGACATCTCCTTCTTGCCTCTGAATGTCCAGGAGGTAGTAGTCCACAAATACTGACTGAGTCCTCCAGCAGGCTGCTTCTAGAATGGAGGCAATTGAGCTGTTCTTCCAAAGGAGCATAAATGTGGCAATACCCCTGATGTCGTGGGCCCGGACCTTGAACAAGGGACAGAGATCTTCAGGAAAAGACTGGTGCGCTGTCTTAACTGTATCCCGTAGAAAAAAGGAGATTGCAGCCTTAGACATGGGCCTTTTGGGATCCCGTACAGAGACAAAAAGATTCCTAGGTCGAGGAGAGGAAGACGTGAGCCGCAGGTAACAATTCATTGCCCTCACTGGACAAAGTAGACGTTCCTCACCCTCATGTCTCACCATAGAAGAGAGACTGCGAAGACGGAACTCCCGAGTGATGGAGTTAAGGCCGGTTTCCGTCTTGGCCACAAACTCAGGAAGGTAGGACAGAATGAGATCCTCTCCCTGTGTGGCTGTGACCATAGACAGGGCACGAAGCTCACCCACCCTCTTGGCTGTAGCCAGGGCCACCAGGAAAAGTGTCTTCCTAGACAAATCCCGGAAGGTGGACCGTTCCAAAGGCTCAAAAGGCGGACGTGTCAAGGCTCTAAGGACCACATCCACATTCCACGATAGAGGTCTGCAAGGTGGCCGGCGTACTTGCCTTGAACAAGTTCTAATCACCTCCCGGAGAACTGGATCCGAGGAGAGGTCAAATCCTTTAAAGGCAAACACGCTATTGAGCATAGCCTTGTACCCTTTAATGGCTGAGACAGATAGCTTGCTCTCCTGCCTCAGAAAAACTAAAAAGTCAGCAAACTTTTGGCTGGAGGGGTTAGAAACAGTGTGGCCCTCCCTTTTGCACCACTCCCGGAATTTTTTCCACTTATGCTGGTAATTCATGAGTGGAAGGCCGTTTAGATCTTGCCAGGAATTCCGTAACACGAGAGGAATAGCCTTGGTGACGGAGGATTCGCTGGACAGTTTCCACGCGGTTAACTGTAGCATGGGGAGAGCCTGATGGAACCTGTGGACGTGTGGCTGACGGAGGTCTCAGTTATGTGGAAGGCGTCTGGGGGAGTCTACCGAGGCCTGGACGAGATCCGGAAACCATTCCCTCTGAGGCCAGAACGGGGCAATCAGGATGAGGGTGGCGCGGTGTGCCATCCTCAACTTGTTGAGAACCTTCCTGATCAATGGAAAGGGAGGAAAGGCGTACAAATTCAGGCAATCCCAGTTGTAAAGGAATGCGTCCGTGGCGACCGCTATGGGGTCTTGAAACGGTGAGACAAAGTTCGGCAGCCGGAAGTTGAGCCTCGTGGCAAAGAGGTCCACTGTGGGATAACTCCAGGTCCTCCACAGTCGACTGCAGATGTCCTGGTGGAGAGTCCACTCTGTAGGGATGATCTGGTCTCGTCTGCTGAGGCAATCCGCCAGGACATTGGAGGACCCTTTCACGAACTGAAGGATGATCTGAACGGCATGATCTTCCGCCCACTGAAGAACTGACTGAGCCTCCGCATTGAGAATCCCTGAACGAGTCCCGCCTTCCTTGGCCAAGTATGACAGGGCCGTGGCATTGTCTGAGAAGACCGCAACCACTTTCCCGCGAAATCCCTCCGTGAAGTGGGATAGGCTGAGACGAATGGCTCTGAGTTCCAAGAGATTGATATGAAGGGACCGGTCCTGTGGGGTCCACAGACCACTCACTGAGGCTTGAAGAACAGACGCCCCCCAACCTAGGGTCGAGGCGTCCGAGTACAGGCACACATCTGGGGAAGCCAATTGTAGGGACTGTTCCACCCGTAGGGCGGGATCCGACAACCACCACTGAAGATCCTCCAGAAGCATGCTGTCCCAAGGAACTGGAAAGTCGTCTGGATGGAACTGACGGTTCCAAGATCGGGAAAGATGTAATTGTAGGCCTCTCATTCGTCGTCTGGCCCCCGGAATTAGATAGATGAGGGAGGACATGTGACCCAACAGGATCAACCAAGCCCTTGCTGGTGGAGATTGAACACTGAGGAAGGACTCGATCTGGCGGTGAAGATTCTCCAGGCGTTCCTGTGTCGGAAAAACCTTCAAAAGCGTTGACTGAATCTCCATCCCCAGATGGATCATCGACTCTGACAGGGCAAGACGGGACTTTCCCCATGTTACCTGAATACCCAGGGAGGCACACAGGTTGAGAAGGAATTCGGTTGCCTCGAGAGCCTCCCGTTCGGAGTGGGCCAATAGTAGCCAGTCGTCTAAATAACGGAGGAGACGAATCCCCCGCCGATGGGAAGCCGCTGAAACTGGACCCATCATCCGAGTGAAAACTTGTGGGGCAGTGGATAGGCCGAAGCAAAGGACCTTGAACTGGTAGTGTAGGCCTTTCCAAATGAAGCGAAGGAACTTCCGGCTGTCTGGATGGACCGGGATTTGGAGGTAGGCGTCCTTGAGATCGATGGCCGCCATCCAGTCGTGACTGCGAATCGCAGACATGACCGTCCTTACAGTTTCCATCCGGAATCAAGTGGTGATGACGTAGCGATTGAGAGAGGACAGGTCGAGAATCGGGCGGAAGCCTCTGGTGGCCTTTGTCACAACAAAAAGGTGGCTGTAAAATCCCGGAGATGCTGGGGCCTCCTCTAATGCCCCTTTTTCTAAGAGAAGCCGAACTTCGTGATCTAATGCCTCGGCCTTCTCGGATCCCAGGGAGTAAGACCGAAATCCAACTGGATGGGAGGTGACTGGTGGAGGTGTCATGAAAGGAATCCTGTAACCTTCGCGGAGGATGGCGAGTACCCAAGCCTCCGCTCCAATTGTGATCCAGTCTTCTAGATTGTTGGCAAGGCAACCTCCAATGGGGATCCAGGACGGGCGAGGGTCTACTTCCGAAAAAACTTGCCCGACATTCTTGGGCGGGATGAAGGGAGTCTGGGAGCAGGTTTCTGCCGTTGGGGCACTCTTGGCTGGGAAAAGGAGACCGTGCGACCAGTTTGAGGAGACAGGGACAGAAGGAAATGCAGTTTCAGTAAGACATTGGAGAGAAATCAGGCATCAAACTGCGATGTCTGGTGCTACAGAGCCAGTAGGCACCGACGGTGACCAGTCCCCGGAATGTCCAACATGCGGGCAACTCTGCGCCAACTATAGGGATCGCAGAGTGTGCGAGAGACTAGCGCACCCTGAAGCATTCCACCATGCTGAGGACATGAGATTGGCTGCTCGCCCCAAACCCCAGTGGGATCCTACCCTACTAGCCCTGCTACTCAACTTGAGTAGCAGGGCTAGGTGGGGGGGAAGAGTCGGGTAGGGGTTAGATCAGATGAAGGACGTTGATGGCACGGAGAGACATGATCAGTAGGGAATAAGACTTGGAATGGGGGTAGCTGAGGGAGGAGCGTTCGCAGGAGGTAAAGGACTGGGGTCCATATCCATAAGAAGCAAGGAAGAAGGAAGAGGGTCAGGAGCGGGCGAGGTAGGGGGAGAGGGAGAAGGTTGAGAGAGGAGATCGGTACAGGAGTAGCCAGGTGGTAGGGGAATAGAGAGGAGAGATCGGGCAGCAGAGGAAGGAGGAGGAGGGACAGATGAAGGGGACTGCACCGAAGAACAGGCGGGGTAAGACGAGGGGGGGAGGGGAGAGTAAAGCCGGGAAGGGGGAGAGGGCGGAGTGCCGGGGCCAGAGGGGTAGGGAAGGGGAGACAGCAGAGGAAGAAGGTGGAGGAGGAGTCGTCGGGATAGGAGGGAGGTGCTTGGGAGGGGGGTGAACAGAAGCCACGACCTGGATAGGAGGGGAGGACAAGGGAGCCGTGTTCTTTATAAACGCGATGATGGCATCAAGTGTATCACCCTCAGAGAGGAAGGTGCAGGGCGAGTCTTTTTAGAGAGGTGGAGAGGGGGCGAAGAGATCAAGGCGGGAGCAGGAGAGGGGGTTGGTGGGGGAGGGGAGACCAAAGCTTCAGAGTGGTGTTGTCACTTGGTAGAGTGGGAGCGCTGGAGGCGCGGAGAGGGAGGGGCAGGAGTACAGGCGGTGGTGGAGGTAGGAGTATCAGGGTCAAGGACAGCAAAAGAATCAGAGTAGGAGATGGAGGATGGAGGGGGTGAGGGGGAGAAGGAAGAGGAAGGAGATAGAGGAGAGGGATGGGTGGAAGGAGGGATAGGCGAGGGGGGCCGAGGACCGGGGCGGGAAGAAGAGGACGTGGCTGGAGAGTGAGAGGCAGAGGCAGAGGCAGCGACATGGCGAGAAGGGGTGAAGCCTAGGTGACGGGCTTCCTGACGTGCCTCACGTAATGTGAGACCGCCACGGAAGCGAATACCAGCGACCTCAGCCTCAAACTTATAAGCTGGGCAGCCGCGGTAGAGAGCATTATGAGGGCCACCACAATTGCAGCAGCGCCGGGTAGTAGCAGGGCATTGATCGCGGGTGTGGGTAAAGCCACACAAAGGGCAGCGGAGAGCAGAGCGACAGTGTTTTTCAGGGTGTCTAAAGCGCCAACAGTTTCGGCACTGGCGAGGTGGAGGAACATAAGGCCGGACGGGGAGCATGATGCCCCCAACGTAAACATGGGTAGGAAGTTCGTGGAGCTTAAAGGAGATCTGAATAACATTGGTGGGATTTTCTGGCGACCTCGGGGTGACAAGGTGTAGCAGCGAACATTGACAGCGTCATACTCGCTGAGTAGGTCGAGAAGGTCAGTATGACAGTCTGACCAGACCTTGTCGTCAATAGGGCAGTCTTGAGGGGAGATGGAGACAGTGTCAGTGCATGTGTTGAGACGGTCGTCAGGGGTCGCACAGAAGGGATCACCGGATGGGGCCAACAAGTTGGCCATGGCCTGAGACTGAGTCTCAGACTCCACATGTACCAGGCGAGAACGGTCAGGTAGGGTCTGGAAGTGGACCTTGCCCACTTGTTCCTGTAAGCAGCGTTGAAAGTGGAGGGTATTCTCAGCGAAGGGAGCGGAGGGGGGAATAGTAAAGAAACGATCCCAGCAGGCAGGGGCAAAGAAGAGGTCATAGGCAGAGGGGCGAGGCGCGCCACAAGAGAAGCTTGTTCGGGGCTGTGCTGTCGTCTTCCTAGAGGAAGAGGGGACATAAGGAGCTAAGGTAGTAATAGAAGATGATGTAGATGTGACAGGGAGGGAGGCTGGAGGAGTGGAAGAGAGTCGGGATAGCGGTAGATACAGGGGAGGGAAGAGGGGCAGTAGAGGGGGCGCTGGAAATAGGGACGCTAGAAGGAGGAGGGGGCAGGTGAGATGAGGAGACTACAGGGATGCGAATAGAGGCCGTGGTAGTGGTAGAGAAGGATGAGGAACAATGAGGACCGAACCCTGGGGGAGGCGGGATGGTGGTAGCAGGAGGGAGAGAAGACGCGGGAGGTGGGGCATAGGATGGAGTAGCATGAGAAGCTGTGGAGGGGGCAAGAGTACAAGGGAGAGTAGGGGGAGTAGAAGGTGATATAGTAGTAGGGGTCTGAGGAACAGGCAGAGAAGTCGAGACCAGGTCCATTGGGCAAGCAGAAGCGTCAGGGGGGTGGTAACCCCAGCAGCAGAGGCCTCGAGGGACTGGTCGGGTACCACTCGAGGGGGGACAAAGTGAAGTTTTCCTATCCATAAACTGATATGAATTTGTAAGAATGGCATCGGGGGTCACGGGTAAACCGCCTACCGGATCAGCAAAAGGGGCCGAGTGCTGCCGCCGGGGACGGGGTACCTCGTCCCCCACAGGACTACCTGGTTTAAAAGGCAGCCCTTGTGGCACCGAAAGTTTGCCCCGCAGCGGCGAGCAAAGACCCCGGCCTCGATGCCTACCCTGGCCCAGGCACCTTCCAGCCAACACAGGACAGCCCACGACGGACGATCCCCCTGGCGGGTGGCACCGGTGACCTGCACCAGCCTACGGTCGGGATCATCTTGTTGGCCCTGACGGACACGCAAGCCCCCCCACCACGTCAAGGTAGATCCCATGGGGGGTTGTAGAATCAGGGAAAAAAAAAAAAAAAAAAGGTAGAAAGTATAGGAAAAAGATGAGGGAAATTACAGGAAGGGAAAGAGCTGTAGAATCAGAAAAAAGGTAGATAATATGGGAAAAAAGACGAGGGAAATTACGGGAAGGGAAAGAGCTGTAGAATCAGAAAAAAGTAGATAATATGGGAAAAAAGACGAGGGAAATTACGGGAAGGGAAAGAGCTGTAGAATCAGACAAAAGGTACAGTATAGGAAAAAGATGAGGGAAATTACAGGGCGGGAAAGAGCTGTAGAGTTCAATAGTCAATTAGTGTTATATTTACCGTGGTAAGGATAATGAGTAGACAAGTTATGATCTATGTAATCCTTGTTTACTGTGTAAGTACCTCACAGACCATAAAAACTGAATGGCAGGTGATGGGTGTGTTGGGCGTGGCTGATGGCTGATGGCTTCACCCGCCCTGCCTCACCTCACCTCACCCACCACCGCGTACAACTATGGCTGAACAGACACATAAAGCTGAGCTGTGAATGATGGTTAAGGGCATCCTGATGAACTGGTTCTACGACGCATACCACACCACCTGTTTGTCAGCCATGAGGCCACAGGAACGCATAGTGACTACTCCAGGAAGTGAAACAAAATGTACTAATTAATTACCTTGAAGGAGTACAATGTAATGTAACAACGAATAATTTACATGACATGTTTTCATAATGAATCAGACTTGCTAATTACCTTCAACGGGTACAATGTAATGTAAAAACTGAAAATTTACATAATGACATTTCCAGAATTAATTAAAGGTCTGCTAATTACCTTGAAGGGGTACAATGTAAAGTAAAAACGGAAAATTTATATAATGACATGTTTTCAGAATTAATTAAAGACTTGCTAATTACCTTGAAGGAGTACAACGTAATGTAAAAACGGAAAATTTACATAATGACACAATTTCATAATTAATTCAAGTGTTATTCCTCCCTCTCATTAGTTGATCAATACACACTCAACGTATCATTACTGTCTCGTCTCCAACCAACATAACGTTACTTCAGAGCATAGCAATCAAACAGGAACAAGGCGTAAATCAACACTGGACACTACATAACATTACACAGAATATATATTACCATTTTATACTAAGACTTAATTAAGGAAACACAAGTCCAATATTTGTGACATGACCTGCAGCTTAACGAAGAAAGAAAAAAAGAATGTTTAATTGCTGGCCTGAGTGCAATTCAGATTGTTATTGTAATTGTAATGTGGAGAAGGAAATGTACTTATTCTAAAAGTATATACAAATTATTTTCATCCCTATGGTAGAAATAGCTTAATTTATACCCAGGTTTCAGCCCCAAAGAATGTAAACTTGACGAGATTACATGGTCACCGAACTATTTTTTGGATTCTCTTTCAACTTATCTCCTTATAATCTGTACCAAGTGGATATCAAACTCTATACACTTGATAATAAAAAATAATAATAAAAACATAAAAGGTTGAACAACATAACAAGTGCAATACGTATGAGATCTTGAGGAATGCAAATAGAGGGAATATTATAATAGTATATCTTAATGCCTTACCAAATTGTGAGCACCATCCATCCAATCACGTCAATGAGTAACCGTGGAAATAAGGAACAAGTGTCATAATAAGAAATCAAAACATAAACAATATTGCTTCATAATACCTGTGCTGATAATATTTCAATGCATAACAATTCCATTCAGATCTTAATACTTTTTTTCAATACTTCACCATCGCCATCACACTTGAAATAAAACGGCTTCTTCCTCTTACATTACGTGCGGGAGGCAAGTGTAAATCAATGCCTCGTTTTGTGCTTGGCAATAACAAAATGACTTGCACTTCTATGTTGTTGTATGTTGTAAATGTTAAGTGTCACAGGTTACAAAAGGAATTCATTAGGTACCAAAAATGAGTCACCTTGAACATAGAAACACTTAATCTCTAGTAGAAGGAAGAGGCTTCAATATATTCCTAATGCCTATTGTTGAAAACTAATAAAGAGTAAGGGACAATATATATCAAAAGCAGCCACTTGAATATTATAAACTCCGAGTAAATAATTGATCTTATTGCTATGGATAGATAATTGACGTAACGTGGCATAACTTTTCTAATACTGTTCCTCCATCACTGACTTACCTTTGCTAACATAATGGAAGTAACACAATTCTTTGATATAACAGAGCTTAGGGTGATTTTTTGGTACACACAAGAAATATTAATTATTATAACGCTGTCAAAACCTCTACAGCCAGTTCAACAGCAAGACACAAAACCATGTAGTAGTAAACACTGACCAACTGTAACACAAACAGGGACGAGAATATAAATCATAAAAATATATATAAATAAAAATAAAAACAGGTATTGACACAGCAAATATAATATCGCAAAAAACAAACACAAAAGACCTAACATAACATAACATTAGATAATATAGATGAATGAAACAAGAACTGCACAAGGCTCTGCAGCATTAGTGACCTTGGAGGGAGGAAAGACTAGTATCAAGTTGCTACAATGCGGAGTTAACCAAAACAACCATTAACATTTTACCCGGACAGACATACAAACGTACATACAGAATAGGTAAATGCATTCGTTACTAATAGACAAAGTTCCACAACTATACGTACATAATTGAATAGTTATTGCTGTGAAATAATAATAATAAGAGTTGTCTTGGTAAAATATTGAGGTTTTGGCAACAGCATGAGCAGTCAGACTCTCCATTCTACACTGAACAAAACTATGAATATTTTGTGTGCAGGAGGAGGTCAAGAGGCAGCCAAGGGGTCACTGAGGCAGCCGGCGCTTGGCTCATACTCATAAAAATCTTGCGTATTAATCTAAGACGAATTAAGCATCGTAAAAAGAAATATATTAACGATTATTTGTGGATACTACATAGTTACAGGTGCAATATACATTAAGTACATGTGAAGGAAGGATAAAAATGTAGTGATCTCTGGAGATATATATATGAAATAAAAATGGGTATTATTATAACAGTTAAATAATCAACCTATATATAAAGTTTATGCACACAGATAGATAGATTAAGAATATATTGCAATCGTTTCAATAATATCAAGACAGAAGGAAAAGCCTCAACGGTGATTAAATGTTTAGAAACGAATAATAAAACTTGTACAGATCTCAAGCTATTTACAGGACCTCCTACGATAGTCAACGTTCATTAGCACCAGCAGTAAAAATCATAGGGGATGAAGTGCCGAATAAATAGAGAATTAAAACTAAGTACATAACAGTCTATGACATGTGTAATAACCTTGTGCATCATGTAAGTGTGTGTGTCTGAAGCTTGTGACTCAAGTACTAAAGCAAACGCTAACAGGAAAGTTAAAAGAAGAGTGATAGACTTAGACATGGAAGCAGCTCAGCCTCGACGACCACTTAAGCTTTGCGTTTATCTTAGGTTACCTTGTGTAAAGCTCACAAAATGTACGAGAAGATTCACATCATTCAGTAAACGGCCGACCCCTCAAACCCAACGTGGAGACAACTACATAAACCCGATTCTGGTGACTAAGTAACGCAAAACACGACTGTTACGAACAAACAGTTGGGGAAAAATCAAATGTTCAGGTACTATAAGAATTTGTGTCACTCATACTAAGTGAAAAACTCCTTGACAATAAAATTAATTCATAGAAGAAAAGAGAAAATAGGGTAGCAACTTCACAAGACAAAAAAAAATCTCACCTCAGCCCACCTTATTCACTGCCTGAATTTGGACGCAAAAAATTTTGCAAAGCCTAACTTCATAGATACAAAATTGGCAATACTCATGTAAGAGGACTGTAATACCCTAGAACTGCTGGACACCGATTCCATAACATGTCACAACACTGAAGTTTTGGCACACACATACACACACACACACACACACACACGCAGACACACACACACACACACACACACACACTAAAGCTACATCAACAGTGAAACCTTGAAGGGCAATCACCTTTCGTTGTCACTGGTACACACATTGCTGAGCCCAGCCGGTTCAGAGCTTGCATTACACAAGTCAGTCGTGAAGGTAAGTAAGTAAATCATTCAGTGATCTGGCAGTGTTAAATAGTGTGGCTTTCATGCTACTTATGGAGATCATTGGGAATTAGCACTAACTCATTCAATGCAAGAGTAGTGTTGAGGATGTCTTACAAAACATACATCAAAAAGAATTGTTCAGTGTCAAACATAAATGCAGGAAAATGGTCTGTTTGAGGGCCAAAGGTATTTGTTAACACTTTAACATTACCAGTATTTGATTATGTATAGCAAAATACTTCGTCTACAGTAGTATTACGGTTCAGTGCGCAGCTCTGAACACCACACACTGTGGTTAAAGGTTTCACTGTAGTCCTTACAAAATACATCTACAAACCATGGCTCAGATAATCCCTTGCATTCATTACAAGACTCATCATAAATAACTTGTCACTACACAAAGGGTATCATTAATGATCTTCAAAAATTGATGTAAGACAAAATATGTATCAGATATTTGTTTGTTTTTTCGCCAAAAACAGGACATGGACCTCACTTTGATGATAATATTAAAAGATATTCACTTCATCTCATTCACAAACCTCATCACTATCAATACTCACTCATGCTAACTCCTAAAAAATTATAATAATAGATAAATGCAGATTGGTACAAAACTGTAGGGTCAAAAAATATATATAAAATTTTGAGTTTTACAAGGCAAAGGGGTCTCACATTTGCCACACACCAGTTCACATCCACTCTCAGTGCTTTAACAAGAGAAGTAAATGGTGAGAGGCTACTTGCATGTGCAGCTAAAACAAGAATCTGCCTCCGTGAGACTGTATTCTGTCTTCTCAATGAGGAGTGTTGTCACACCACTGAGAGGTAATATCATAACAACTGTGAGGTGCAATTGAGCTTGTATATCTAGCTGACTGCATGATGCTCTGCAGACACTTCTACACTGATTGAAACGCCACTGTTACCATTTGTACACCTACAAACAAAGGTGAAATCAACTATACATGCTGACCTAGAATACGAACTACTGCCAGATATTCTGATGAGGGTTAACTTGAACCAGAAGACATTCAAATAAAGTGACTCCTGACTGGCTACAACCATACACTATAGTAAATACAACTTGCCACTTTACATGTAATGAACACACAGTAAAGACCATAAAGCTTTCACCTGCTTCTCTTTGCAAAAAACAGGAACTTTGGTGATAGACACTCAGAACTTATTATTTTGATGGGGAATGAATGGTTAGGCCACCCGAGCTGAGGTAGCCGGTGGAGCCGCCACAGTGCCACAGTCCTGTCACACACACACACACCATGGTTGTCCTTGCTAATGCTATTCTCAGCCATACCTAGTTGTAGAAAACAAGTGCTTCACTGCCTCATTTCCTCTACTGATACAAACATACAATCTGTTACAGGGTAAAAATCTGAATACCAAACCCATCTTCCCACTCACTAGACAAATGTCTGATGTAATTAAGAAATATAATCATAAAAATTGCTTTTCGTATAAACCTGCAGCAGCTTGCTGGCAAAGATATAAGATGTAGATAAAACTAAAGGGCATTGCCAGAGTATGGCAAAGAAATGCCACCATTGACAAACCCACATCAATGACACCATTAATATTACTTAATCTACTGAGGAATTCTTTCCTAGCTAGAAGGGAACTAGTATAATATCAATATTTCACAGCCAACAGCTACTAGAGTATTCTACCAATAGTAGCGTTGCCTAACTGAGATGGTCCACAAGATTGCAATACGTGAAAATGTGACTAACACTCGGGTCACCAAGGACCCGGGTCGGCTACTGGAGATAATTGGCCTCTTTTGGCGCATGACAAGTGAGTTCATCACCCATTGTAGTAGGAAGTGTGAGTGCTAGAGTGTCCTGAGCATCTGTACCTACAAAACTGTGCCCACTCCACTGCAACCACCACCACCATCCCCACCACTTGCTGCTGCTGCTGCTGCTGCTGCAGAGCCTCAGACGGGTGTGATCTGCTCGTGCTGCTCCAGATTGTGGTTGTCAGGGGTGGTCGAGGCATCGGAGGGTTGGTGTGGAGGTGGTCCGGGTATGTCTGGGGGGGGAACACACTCCACTGTCACCACACTCTCCACACTGCCACTGCCTGTGTCCTGACTCCCTGAACCACTGCTGCTGCTCTGGCTGCCGGCACTGTTGGCACCCGTGGCTGCAGCTACGATGGGGGAGGGGGGTGCCACGTGGGGGGAATCACTGCAGGCTGGGGGAGGGGGTGGGGGAGGCAGAGCACTCACTGATGACTCTGAGGTTTCCTCCACGTCAGACATTGGGTTCACTGTTACTGTGACGCCGCCGGCAGTGAACCCGCCTTCATAACCTGAAGATATAGAGTTGTCCACCTCAGAGTCAGAGTCTTTGTCAGGCTTGGTGTGCAGGGGTTCAGGAGGCTCGGGCAGGGGTGGAGGGGGAGGGGGGGGCAGCTCCTCCCCTGCACCACTGCCTTCCATCAGCATCACACTGGGTTCCTGGGGTGAGTCTGAGTCCTTTTCAGAGTTGCCGTGCAGGCTGCCGGGCTGGCCGGCCGTGCTGCCCGAGGAGGAGGAACCCATGTTGGCCAGGGTGAGCATCTCATCCAGACCTTCCACGTCCGAGGGGGGCACCAGGGGGGGCGGGGGGGTGTCATCACACAGGGTGCTGGTGCGGGCCATGAAGGGGGAGGACTCAGGGAGGGGGGGAGGAAGGTCATTGGTGAACACCTCATCCATGTCCATGACCAGGGGGGGTGGGGGGGGCAGCTCCCCACACAGGCTGGATGGGCCTGAGACAGGAGGGGGGGGAGGAGGTACAGCTTCCTGCAGGCTGTACGGCACGTGTTCAACACCATTATCATGGACCTCATCCAGTAAGTAAAGTGGATTGACAGTCTCCTGAGGTTGGTTGTGTGTGTCATCTGGCATTAGAGGTGCCGGCAGGTCCTCTGAACCAAGACTACTGAAGGCTACTGGTGAAGGCTCACGTTCACCTCCCATCACCTCACACTGGAGGGGGAAGGTGTCTGCCTCTTCAGTTAGTGTTGGGGCAGACGACTCTACATTGTCGCTGGTCAGTGATGAGAACTGACACAGGACATCAGCATTCTGTGATGGCTGTTGTGTCTGTTCTGGTTCTGATGCAACTCCTAGTTTGTCTATGTCCTGATCTAATGCAGCTGTGTCCATCAAAGGAGGAGGTGGTGCTTCAACTTCCACAGCTGTGTCCACTAGCGGTGGAGGTGGTGCTTCAACTTCCGCAGCTGTGTCCATCAAAGGAGGAGGTGGTGGTATGAACATCATTGGAGAGCCGGTTTCAGACATGGAGCTGGAGTCAGAGGATACAGCTGCCGTTACTGCTGGGATTTGAGCAGGAGGACTGGGTGGCTTGGGGGTGGTCTTGGTGGGGGAGTCACTATCTGGACTTGGGCTTCTGGTGAGTGGTGGGGTCTCTTTACCAGGGGTTTGCGGGGGAGAGGGTGGGGGTAATGAGGGGAAGTCTAGTCCAGGACTCTGTGTGGCAGGTGGTGGTATCCCTTCAGTAGGTGGTAGAGGGGAGGTAACTGGACTCTTTTTAACAGGTGGTGGTAAGTCCATATCAGGACTTGGACTCCTCATCATAGGGGGTGAATCCTTCCGTTCTTGAGGTGGACTTTTCTGCGGTGGTGGTAAGTCCATATCTGGACTTGGACTTTTCATCATTGGTGGACTGTCTCTGATTGGACTCTTTTTAGCGGGTGGTACGTCATCATCCGGACTTGGACTCCTCATCATGGGTGGGGACTCCTTGCCTGGACTCTCACCCGGTCCAGAGGCAGAAATGGAACTCTCTTTGATGGAGTTCTTCTTGCCAAGTGGTACATCGATATCTGGACTGGGACTCCTCATCATTGGTGGAGAGTCCTCCCCTGAACTCTCACCCGGTCCAGAGGCAGCCATCGGACCTCTTTCACCCAGAGACCCAACTGGACTCTTAGCTAAGGACTGGAAGCTTACCGGACCCTTGGCTTGCCTGGGGGAGCTTAAAGGAGACTTAGTTTGTGGGGAGAAGCTTTTAACTTCCTTTGGGGAGCTTGTAGGACTTTTGGCTTCTTTAGGAGAGCTTGTAGGACTTTTGGCTTCTTTAGGAGAGCTTGTAGGACTTTTGGCTTCTTTAGGAGAGCTTATAGGACTTTTGGCTTCTTTAGGAGAGCTTGTAGGACTTTTGGCTTCTTTAGGAGAGCTTGTAGGACTTCTGGCTTCCTTAGTAGAGCTTGTAGGACTTTTAGGTGGTGGTGAAGGACTTTTGGTTACCGTTGGTTTAGGTGAGGAAGGACTTTTAGTACTTTTAACTGATCCTGTAGGACTTTTGACTAATTTAGGTGATCCTTTAGGACTCTTCTTTGAGGTTGGGGAGTCTCTTGGACTTCTGGTTGGAGGGGAACCTTTATGACTCTTAACTGATGATGTGGGTGAGGATTTAGGACTCTTTGACCCTGGTGGTGATGCCTTAGGACTCTTACTCTCCGGTGACCTCCTATCTGATGAGTCCTTCTGGTCTACTTTAGCAAGGGGTAATGTCATATCCTTCCCTTCTTTAGATCCTATCCTCATTAGGACTTCCGTTCCTCCTAATGAGACTGGCGGGAAAGTGTCAGTACTGCTCTCAAGGATACCTGAAGACTGGGTGGAGGTGGTGATAGGCTCCTCTGGGCTCTTAGGCTTCTTATCCGCACCTTTCTGTACAGTGGCATAGACAGGAGCAGCTGGTACGATGTCAGGCTGTGTTATTTTCTCACAGGGAGGGAAGTGTTGAGTGTCATAATCCCGCATCAGTTCATAGGTACTCTCCGCCTCCTCCGCCTTCTTCACCACTTCGTAACCCGGCTCAGACTCACCCTCGCTAGACCGCCGGCTGGTGAACTTAAGCTGCTCGTAATTAGGGTCGTTTTCAGAGATGGTTCGAGGGTGATGGAGTGCTCCTTTTAACTCCTCGTAACCAGGGTCCCCAAACTCACTCCCTGGTTTAGCCTTCATCATCTCATAGGCTGGTCTGGGGTGTGTGACAGTCTCGTAGCCTGGTTCGTCATCTTCCTGTATCTTCTCATGAGCGACTGTCTCATATCCCGGTTCTGAAGGTGCTTGTTTAGTCTCCCCAGTGACGGTCTCGTAACCCGGTTCATATTCCCGGTGTTTGAGTGTTTCATATCCCGGTTCAGAGTCAATATCTGAGGTGGGTTTTACAGTCTCATAGCCTGGGTAGTTTTCCTCTTGTCTCTCCACGCTGGCATAGGCTGGCTCTGTATTCTTGACAGTTTCATAGCCAGGATCAGAGCCGGAGTAGAAGGTGGTTGGAGGCATCTGAGGTATGGTTTCATAGGTGGGTTTAGGCTGTGTTGTGCTGCTCCACACTCCACCTTTCTCATAGGACTTGGCACGGCTGATTGACGACACCAGCGAGTCATGGATCCGAGGTCAACGGACTGGCGGGGGGTGGTTGGGGGGGATGTGTGGGAGCCTCTGCGATTGGCTGCCCCGACATCCACTGACCCCCTACGAGAGGATGACACACTCCCTGCGTCACTCTCCCCACCGCCGCCGCAGCTGTCCCCGCGTGTGTGTCCAGGACGCTGCTTCTTCATCACCTGGAAAATTTAATGATAACATATGTTAATGATACCAGACATTCGGTGAAATATTCAATGCAAAGTCACTCCTAAAACGTATGTATGTATGTATGTAATTATAAATATACAAGTACTCCTTTTTAATCCCATTCCAAGATAAGAAGTAAATACAAACCTATAAAATAAATAAATAAAATACACAAAAACGGTACTTTAATCCCATTGCAAGATAAACACTCAAAAAAAATTTAAATAAATAAATAAAATAAATAAATAAATAAATAATATACATCACAAACCAAACAAAATAAATAAATAATAAACATCACAAACCAAACAAAATGAATAAATAACATACACCACAAACCAAACAAAATAAATAATTAACAAACACATAAACAGTACAGTCCGCCTCCTTCCCTTGTGTTTGCCTTACTCACCTTAGCATACATTTCCTCGAGTGCTCGCTGCGTTGGCCTTTCCGCCGGTGCAGCCGTGCGTGGGGGAGAGTGTGGAGGCTGTGGGGAGTGGCCTGAGTACATGCTGGTGTCTCCCTGGGGTAGTGGGGGGAGGGGAGAGCGTGTTCCTCTCTTCTCGGCTCCAGGACTTCCCATCACTGTACTGGCGGCACTACTTGACGAGGCTGTTAGGAGGATGGGGGAAGGTAATTATTGTTTAGGGCTGTTAGTGTTTTTCTGTATGTTGTAGTATGTATATATTTTTTTAATCTAAGGTGGTTTTATTTTTTTTAATGGGAGTTTACCTGGTGGTTTGTATCTATATAATTCCTAATCATTGTCATTATTATTATTATTGTTCTATATGTACAAACACATAAACACACACACACACACACACACACACACTCATTCAAATGTTTTAGTATTATTTCACATGAGTGGTGTTTCTAGAATGTATCAATAATGCAGAGTAAAGGTTGTGTATGTATATATTTACCTAATAGTATACAAATAGAGTAAGTCCCACACACACACACACACACACACACACACAAACAAAAACGCACACAAAATACTAGAAAAACCAATGTGCTTTCTTTCTGCATTACACCACCACCATCCCCTCAACACCAATGAACTAGGAGGTGAAGACGTCACCTCAAACACAAATATTCTTGAAATTGTACTAAACTATGCACAGAATCCAGTTTATATCCTTCTTGTTTGACACTAAAATATATTTCTTGATTCCAGCTGAACCCAACACTATAATACAATGCTTGCACTCCAAGCCAACCTAATCCAAACATATCTATGTACATAAATAAGCAATGCCTACATGTGTTATAATTAATAGTCTTAGAACAAATATTCATAATGACAGTTGTAGTGTTTAATTAGGTCTATCAGATGTTGCAATGATATTTCCAATATCTCTAATAGCTTTTGAGAAAATGAGGAAGAAAGTCATGTTTTGGAAAAAAACAGTTATGGTTTCATTTTACTGCATAACTATTTAATGTAACACAGGTTGACTATCAATAATCCAGCAATCAATATACCAGTTCCATCAGTTTTTCAGCATGAAAACATGAACATAAACAGTGATGCGCCAACCCGGGAAATTTGAAACTGTGCTCTGAAATTCATGCTGGAAAACTGATGGAACCGGAATATTGATTGCTGGATTATTGATGGTCAACCTGTAATTGTTGTGTAAGTCAATGCATACATCAATACCAATTTTAACTTATAAGCATTTAAACTATTACTAGCACTGATATACTGCTGGTAATTTGAAGTATATAGTAATGTTTCTTTACACTTGCATATGGACTGTGCTTTTTTCTTTTATATTTTCTTCTATTAAACTTAAAAGATAAGCTACTCTATCAAGCCTTCTGAAAACCAAAGGAGAATTCTCTGCATTATATAGACTCAACATATATTAAAATTTCTGCAAATAGGCTGAAAAACTCCACATCTCCACGAAGGCTGAGTTCATGTCAAGCAACCTATGTTTCCTACGCAGTGTTGTGCCCTTGGTCGGTTCTCCAATAGCATAATCTTTTTTTTTAATTGAGGTTGTAATCTAAGAATAAAACTGAAACAAAGGCAATAAGATCAAAGAATAAACTGTACTATTACACTTCACTCATTTCTAAACCTTTCACATTTTCATTATTTATTGATTTTTATTTTCAGACAATTTTAACTTTATCAATGAGGTTTGGTTAGAAGTTAAATAATTGATAATATGCTTTGTAACAATGTGGTTTAGTTTAATGGTGACGATGTGTTGCTGAAACCTCCATTTAACCAGGTTTAGATAAATCAGCGAGTGAGTGAAGCTTCCCTTAAAGTGGAACATATCATATGAAAATCAATGAAAATTTACAAAAACAAAAAACAAACCTTTCCTCCACCTCCCTTTAATAAATTCACATCCACTGCTCTTTCCTTTCTATAACTTTCACTGTATTTCTGGATGACCTACTAACAGAACTATGTATTACTTATCTTTCTTTACATATGTTTACTGTGTGCTGTCCATCTACCTACTTTAACTTCAATATAGTAGTAGCACCAACCAGTCTCTACATACACAATCTCTTTCCTCTCTGCGTTATGTCAAGTTCGTTGTGTCCTTCCTTTCATAAGATAGAATTTATATATATACAAAATTATATATCTTTATCCCTATCCTTGCACGCAAAACACAATGCAAATTCCGTAGTCTTCCCTTTCCCCCAACATGCCACACAGCAGTAAACATGAGATGCTCGGGTAAAGCATATTAGCCAATGGACTCAAAGATCAGACTAGCCCAACACAGCAGCAGCAGCAGCAGCAACAGTAGCAGTAATAACAGCAGCATCATCAGCATCATCAGCAATAATAAAACTCCTACTACACACTATATCATTTTACCTCCATATTCACAGTACATCAGCTATTGGAATCTGCATCATCCAGGATATGTAAAGAAAGAGACACCAGGGATGACTGTGCTAATTACTCTTATTGTTAACCTCACACAACTTTTTGAGGATGCAGTTTAGTGACTCTTTTGTTTTCTTTCCTTTTCTTTCTATCACCATTCTCAGACCACGACAACCACACAATAGGGATGAAAACAATGAACATCAATGGTTATTCTAATAGACTTTAACGAGCCATATCTTACCTTGTCTGGAGTGCACAACATGGCGTAGGCTGTCAACACTTGGAGGTGCGGGTGGAGGCTGAGATTCACCTCGTGTTGAGAGAGGGGAAGGTGTTGAGGGGGCGTGAGGGGGGCTGGGCATGGGGGGCGGGGGTGGGGGAGGTGTTGACCTAGGTTCGATTTGAGCGTAAGTCTCACTCCCGACTCCTCTGTTCCCCTCGTAGATACACGCGTACATCTCGTCCGCAGAGTCATCCGAGACAGTCATGTAGTAACTATGGGGGTTGTGTGTGGTATAGTAATAGTATGGTAGTAGTTATAATAATCATAGTAATAACTTCTATATATAAAGAAATCTATATGTTGTGTGATATAGTAACAGTAGTAGTAGTAGTAATTATAGTTATAACTTCTATGTGTATAAAAGTCAATAATATATCTCCATCTATCAATAAAATGTGTAAAAAATCAATAATATATCTCCATCATATATATAAAAAAAGAAAAGATAAAAAACTATCAATATAATGGTAGGAAATCAATAATATATCTCCATCTATCAATAAAATGTGTAAAAAATCAATAAAAAAAAAAAAAAAAAAAAAAAAAAAAAAAAAAAAAAAAAAAAAAACACACACACACACACACCCATCAATATAATGGTAAAAAATCATTAATATAGCTCCATCAATCAATATAATACTAGAAAACATGTCTATTACCCTTCTCCCTCTCCCGGCTGCCCCCCTTGTGCTTGTGTGTTGGCGGCAGCAGCGGCTTGTGTCTGTGCCTTGATGGCTGCTAGAGGCTCACGCACACTGATGCTGGTGTACCCACGAGAGTCCTGGGAATCACCGCTGAAGTTTTGCTGGGATGAGATCTCTATCCCAGCCTGGTAGTGTGAGGTGAAGACAACACGTAGATAATAACATTGTTGATATAGATGTATTAATTGTTGTGAAGGGAAGGAAAGGTGATGAGAGGAATATAAATGCATGAATATACACATATACAGATAAAATTTTGCTATAGATGCATTAATTGTTGTAAAGGTAAGGAAAGGTGATGAGAGGAATAATAATTCGTGAATATATTATTTTGTTGTATCATTTTACAGTCTGGCAACTTTCAATGTTAGGTTAATAAGTTGATATTTGTGTAGTGGCTTTATATTCCTTCAGCTATATTATTTATTATTGTCATTATTTTTTTTAACCCTATCAATTTGTATATTCCCTACTGTATATTTTCCGCTCTTGGGCTGCACATCTATTATTAATAAACCATTTATTATTATTACTATTACTATTATTATTATTATCATCAATTAGATGCTTATAAACCCTCCTACCAAGCAAGGAAGTAGAGATAATTGACAGAGCTCACCTCTTCAGGTTGCTTGAAAAGTGAAAAGAAAAGAAAAACAAAATATAAGAAGAGATGTACAAGATCGATTACATTAAAAATCACATCATTTCATACATCACCAGGAACACAGATTATAAATGAAGACAGAGGATGTAAAGAACAATATAACTGTTATATAATCTAAACCCAACATAAATACCTATAAACTAGACTACAAACCCACATCAATTACACCTCCAGAACAACACACACACAACACCATTAACAACTCACATGGTGTAGAGGAGGTGTCATATACGGCATTTCCTCATTAGCCGGCGTCCTCCCTGAGATGGCTAAGGCTGCCTGGATCTCTGTGGCGGCTACCTGGCTAGGGGAAGGAGAGGTGGGTGAAGGAGTACTGCCGGATGCTGCTGGCCGGGCACTGAGATGAGGTGACCTGGGGGATGCTGGTCCCTTCTCTGAGGAGGTTGAGGTCACAGATGCAGTCATGTGGTCAGGTGCAGCTGCTCCTTGAGTCTTTTCCTCCTCCAGGTCAAATCTCTTCTCGGGTACTGGAGGAGCAGGTTCGTACCCGCCCTCGGAGCTCCACCCGGAACTATGGAGGGAGAGGAGGTGATGGTAAGCGTTATTTTTGTTTAGAATTGTTTATGTCACTCTGATGTATTAAGTTTAAGTTAGGTTTTTATATGTATGAAGGGAGAAGGTAGGCAATTGTAGGTCATGTCTTTATCTATTCTTGTTATTCATGTCATTTTGATATACTTAATTTACCTTTCTATATATATCAATACAAAACAAAGAACAAGGAATATCAACATAAACACACAAAGTAAAATAAGGAAACACACTCAATTACTGCTTTAAAAACATATAATACAATAGTTCTATAAGCAAAGGTTAGGTTTTCCCTAATCTCTTTTCCTTGGTAATAGCTTTAGGGTCATCATAAGTTAGGTTAGGTTTCCCCTTACCCACCCACCCCTTACTTACCTCTTTTCTTTGGTAATGGCTTTAGGGTCGTCATAGTTGTCAGTATCTGTCTCTGGATCCTCTGTATCATTACGGATCACCTTGGCATAAGGATGATCCTCTGAAAAGAATGAGGTGATGATCAAGTTATTAGGTTATGGAATTTATATTTAATGAGGTTAGAGATGAGTGAAATTGTTTTATATTAAGTATTATAATTGTTTATACTGAGTTATATATCATTAGTCAGTTGTATAGGAATTATTGATTATATTATGGAATTGAAGTTCAAGGTAGTTAGAAATATATCAAATTGTTTTATATAAAGTATTACAAATATTTCAGATGTTTATACTGTGTTAGATATCATTAGCCAGTTGTATGGAAGCGAGTCATGAACAAGAATTGAGGTTATTAGTCAATATATACAAGAAACACCATGAAATCAGCAATATTAGTTAATTAATTGTACATTAATACTAATAACTGTACAAGATAATGGAGCCTATCACACTAAACATTAATGAATACTATTGATAAATCCTTAGAGACACACACACGACCTTAATATACATAACCATTAAACACAGACAAGATCCTCCATTTTGCACACCTTTAAACATACACAACAACAATCACATTTCAAGAATATCAATAATCATGTGGTGGTTTTTTTCCCCAGCAGAGTGAAGGTAAGGTAAGGTAGTGCAGTCCCCCCCCCTTGGAGAAGTAACCTGAGAGACGGGTAGGGTGGGGTAGGGAAGGATAGGGTGGGGTGGGGAGGCCCACTGAGACAGCCCAGGCGAGGGGAGGGAAGGAGGGGAGGAGGAGGGGAAAGAGAGAAGGAGGGGAAGAAGAGGAGGGAGCACAGCTAAACAACACTAAAGGGGATAGTCTTAGAGGAGAGATGTAGAAGTACCATTTCTCTGCTACAAGAACGGAGAGAGAGAGAGAGAGAGAGAGAGAGAGAGAGAGAGAGAGAGAGAGAGAGAGAGAGAGAGAGAGAGAGAATGAAATAACCTAACCTAACACAAAGGCTACACACACACACACACACACACACACACACACACACACACACACACACACACACACACACACACTTACTCTTTGGTAGCTTGACATGAGCGTAAGGGTGATTTTTCTTTACTTTAGCATAAGGGTGACCTGTAACCCCCTCACCCCCAATATTTTCTGGGAGTGGTGCTGGGGGTGTGGGTGCGGTGGGGGAGGTGAGGGCGGGATCCCTGATGATAGCAGCCCTGCCGTCAAGCCCAATGGCACCTGCTGGGAGCACCTGGACCCCCCCAATCACCTTCCCTGCACCGTTGCCACCTGATGAGCATTACATTAATTACTAAAAGGTATTATTCTGACTCCACGTATGTTATGATTGTATATACATGATTTATTTATATATTTTTTTGTTATTTATATTTAAATTGTTGTGTTTATATCTATATTTCCCTTTTTTTTCTTTCTTTTTGGTAATGTGATATGGTTCAATTATTGGGTTTATGTCTATATTTGTGACATCTAGTATTGCATGAACTTTTATATTCCATTTTATAGAGTTGTATTGACGTGATCATATTCCATTATATATATATATATATATATATATATATATATATATATATATATATATATATATATATATATATATATATATATATATATATATATATTACATTCACTCCACATCACTTTATGATCTATTCTCACATCCACACTCACTCCACATTCTCATCCCTTCCACTTTCCTTCCACACTCAGCACTTCTAACCTAACCTAACCTAACTTTCAACCATTTACACCATCCACTACTCTTCCACATACACACTCCACACTCCCAGCACTTCTTTCAACCATTCATCCACTTCCCTTCCACACACTTACTCCACACTCCCAGCACTTCTTTCAACCATTGCCTTCCACACACACACACACACACACACACACACACACACACACACACACACACACACACACACACACACACAGTAGTTCTCACCATCCACTTCCCTTCCACACACTCTCAGCACTTCTAACCTAACCTAACCTAACTTTCAACCATTTACACCATCCACTTCCCTTCCACATCCACACATCCACACATCAGTACTCACCATCCACTTCCCCGACAGCAGCATAGAGGTCAGAGGAGTGCTGAGATTGGGTACGTTCCACATTGCACTCCGTTCCTCCTGGTGGCTCCGGCTGTGCACTTAAGGGGATGGCTGGCAGTTCCCTCTTTAGTGTGCACCTGTTCAACAAGGTGTGGGAAGGGAGGGTGAGGTGAGGTTACTTGACACCTTCCTGGAGCATGTATAATAATAGAAGAGTGAAGGGAGGAGAGATATAAGGGAAGGGAAGGTAAGGGAGAGAAGGGAGAAGGGAGGTAAGGGTGAAGTGATATGACATGAAATAATAATAAAAGGTTAAGCAAAAGTTGGTTTGCATTATTACATAACTTATTCTCTTCTGAGCAAAATCTACCTGGAAACAATTACATACTTTAAATAACGAAAATTAAATAAAAGAAAGGTGTAATATATAAATAAACAAGAATCTACTACAACACCAACACCTTTGATTGATAAGGTAATACCAGGTAACAACAGCAGGTAACACTACAATACAAGGTTATGAGGTGCCATCAAAACTAGGCTGCAGCAGCTCTCTTACCTGCTGGAGGCTTGGGAGGCATCATCACTCCCCTTCAGAATATTGGACCCATTTAGACGAGGATAACTACCTAACCCATTCTCACCACCGTCATGACACACCTTGACAGTGGTAATACCTTGGGTCATATCATAGTCATCATATCTGTACAAGGAAAAGTTTGTCAGGTTAATGTATTGTGTTACGTGTGTGTTATGTTGGGTAATGTAATGTGTTGTGTTATGTTGTGTTGTGTTGTGTTATGTTGGGTTATGTAATGTGTTTGTTGTGTTGTTATGTTATGTGTGGAAGTTAAGGGTTTGTGTGTTATGTAATGTAACGTAATGTGTTGTGTTATGTCGTGTAATGTTATGTAATGTAATGTAATGTGTTGTGTTATGTCATGTAATGTAATGTGTTATGTCATGTCATGTAATGTAATGTAATGTAATGTAATGTAATGTAATGTAATGTGTTGTGTTGTGTGTGTTGGTTAAGGGTTTGTGTGTGTGTGTGATTTTAATGGGTTTGGGAAGGTGAGAGTGTAGGTGTGTGATGGTCTTCCCTTCACACCCATACATACATACATCCCCTTCAATTGATGCTCTTCTATAGTTCTTTTCATTTTTTTTATTTCTAATATTTCTGATGGATTTTGTTAATAGGGTGATGTGAATACTGCTTTGTGATGTTACAGAATGAGATGAATGGTGTGCAATTAATATGTGTAATAGTACATTTTTTCAAGGGATTATGTAACTACAATTTTTATAAATAAAATTATATTACAGCAGAATAACTTACCAGTTCTCCTTAAGAATTAAAACTGATAATACCGACACAAGATAAATTGGACACTAGGTGAAAAATATCAATGACTTACTTTAATTAATTAATGAAAAAAACAACTAATAGAACTACGCAGGAACATTAGTTATAAAAAAAATTCACACATGCAAATTGAATACTCTGTCGTTTTAGTTTGACATCGAGTAATAAACCAAGAGTATAACAGGTAATGAGGCGAGTACTCACCCATCGTCCTTCCTGGCACACACACAGAAGGCCAGGAAGAGGAAGAGCACCAGTGTGAAGCCAACAGTGATGAGGACTGCCCAGGCCTGCACCACATCAAGGGCCACAGTGAGGGTGGCCCCATCCAGTGGCCGGCCCCCAGTCTCCTCTCCTAACACATCTAGGAAGTTGTGGCCGGCGGCAGAGTGGGACGGGGTGTAGGCCCCCCCAAGGGCCCACACTGGCCCCCGTGGTCCCACGCCCACCATCACCTGCCGCTTTCACCTGTGCATCACCACACACCACCACTGTTAAAGCCTCACACGTTGAAGAGTTACAGGAAGTCCTCAGTAAAACAGCATATTATCATGTTTATCTAAATCTCATTCTCTAAAATATTATCCAAATTTTCCCCGTCAAGACTGTGTCCTTTGTTATACATGGACACACTTGAGCCAAGGATGATCTGTGATAATAGTGTTGAGTATAATGACATTTAGGAAACACAGTACTGAAGACTCACTGTAACTGTGTGTCATAACCCTTGACAAAGGTTATCTTAGCCTGACCTCACATTCTTTCACTAGCTTGATTGAATTCAAATTTATGAGCATTTCTTTATTTCAAATAGACATGATGAAATACTTTACTAAACTGATATAAATAGTTAAGCATGAAATGACATTACTTTACTTTTTAACAAATTTGACTTTAGTAAAAATTATGAGTCATTATCTGCACTTTTCTCACTTCTCTATAATCTTACATGTATAACTTTCACTGGGAACACTACACTGGGCACAGCTCTATGGAATGGATATTCTCAATACTTAAGCTTAACTCACAGTTCTCACTAACCACACTACTTGGGATGTATAAAACAAAATAATAACCTACATCAAACACTCTCAACACTGCACATGAATCTAAATAAAATTAGCATTGCACTTATACTCAAAATAATTGTGAATTCACCTCATACAAGTTTCATCCACTCAAGTCCAAGTCATGAAAAATAATTCACTAATCCATTTCAGTAACAAAGTTTGCGTATTTCAATTCAACAATTTTATTACAGACCATATAAACAAAAAGAGCGAGAAAAAAAAAGAGACAAAACACAAGAAAAAGCACATCACCAAGACACAGCCATCAGCCAACACTATGTTTATACTGTCTAAAAGTGAAATCAGCCACTGATTCCATATATGTCAACTAGGAAATCCTCTTAAAATGCCATAAAGCACACGGAGAGGGCGCAGAGGGAGGCCAAAGAGACCCTTGCCCCCAGAATCCACTAGAGGTGCCAGCGTATGCCATGTGTCCGAGCGGCCTTTTGTCCCCTCCGCCTCCTGTGCCACCTCCACTCGGATCAATACATCCTCACTACCTTAAAGAGCCACATTTACTACCCTTCAAAATGCACATGATCACCAACGCCTCGCGATATACACCCCACGCCTCCCCACGCCCTCCCTGCTGCTATGCTAAAGACAGGAAACACCCGAGAAGTAGTAGGAGGAGGACGTATAGAAAGATGAGACCGTATATCTAATGAAAGCACAAGATAGACTCACCCTTGCTCGTCATTTCAACAGGTTATTCCACTGGCTAAATCAACGGCACCGTGTCCATAAGCACTCCCGGGTTATATTTCCAGCACTTAGCACCACTGTGGCTTAGAAAAAAGAAAGATGTGTAGAGTCTGACACACACAGGACACACACCCAACACAGAACGTCCTTTTGAGGCGACGAATTTATCCCCTTCCACACATCACCTCCAGTTTTCCTTGGTGCGCAGGCTTCCACTATTACCCTGGCACCTGTATGTTAGGGTTTCAGGTGCCTACGGGTTGTAATGCCGCTGAATTGGGTCATATTTGTGGAGGTTCGCCATGTATGTTATGGTTGGAGAATGCTTCTGAGTCTGACCCTGTGGCCGCCGCCCTCCCGCCCTTCACCGCCCTTCGATTGTCTCAAAACTCTTCGTATTTATTACTCTGTCTGGGGCTGTTAAACTCTCAATATCAAGGACCTCCGTGTGCTTTCGTGGCTTCGGTTATATCCATGGGTATTCTGAGTGGCTTGGTGCTGGTGAAAGAGTGAATGGATTTGAGAGAGAGGGGAAAATAGGGTTTAGATGTGGATGGTGAGCAGGGCGGGGTGGGAGGCGGCGAGGTGAGTGGCGCGCCCCGCCCCACCCTCCTAGAAAACGGGACACAATCAATAGTCGAGCTAGGGCACTACTAAGGGAGACTAAATTAATAGTGTATATCCTTAAATAACTCTTTCCTTTCTTATCTATTTTAGAACTAAACCTTGTTAGTATTGCAGGTTGGTTTTAATACCTTCATTAATAGATAGGAATCAGTCAATACCTTACATCACTCGCGCATTGTAAATTAATGTAGTATTCCCTTCAATAACTCTTTCCTTTCTTATCTATGTTAAAACTACACCTTGTTAGTATAGCAGGTTGGTTTATAAGGTTTAAACACTTATTTAAAAAATGAGAACCAATCATTTGTTATATCACTCCAGGATTTTAAGTTAAGATAATACGCATTTAAATAACTCATTCCTTTCTTCGCTATATTAAATCTCACCTTCGTAGTATGACAAATTAGTTTATAGGCTTTAAACAGATACCATGAGAGACTAGTATTGCGAATTTACCTTTCCTATTTAGATCTATATATACACCTGTGTCCTTAGTAACACGGGCGTCTGCAAGTGTACGGAAATTCACCTAACGTACTGCATCAATTATAAGTATTGATACAACAGGTTCATGCTAGATTAATAATGCATGAAGTGTGGAGGAGAATTCTACACCACCAAGTCTAAGTCTACTAAAATCTTGCAACCTTTGTGTTCTTATGAGATGGATTTTTTTTCTCCTTACAGATTTTTGATGTATGTGGACCTGTATTTGTGTAATTGTTTTTATTTGTTTTAATCTATCCTCCTGTTGTTAAAAATGGGTGTGTTTTATATTATGTATGAACCATTTTCTTGCTAGCTTCCTTCACTATGATCCATACTTACACGCTCACACTCCCACACACATCCACCCACACCCAAACACACATACACCACCACCCACCTCAAAATCTATGCCTGAATTCAAATATTTCCTCTAAGCCAAATTCAATATATAATAGTATTTTCATGCATTCCCGTATCAGTGACAAATTAAATATTAAAAACAATTGATCTCTCTTAATTTGCACTTCATCCTGGTTTCCACTCCGATCTCCCAACAAGGATGTGTTAAAATCAGTATTAAAGTATACATTTAATACTTCACGATGAGTTGCTTGGTATAAAATAAAATATAGCTACATAAAGGTTTCAACACACCATGCACGTACACTTATTTAGTTACATGGTATTACTTACTCCCTCACAATGCCATACAAAAGATAAAACCAAATTTATATATATATGTATATAGATGTATTTATGTATGTAATGTATATAAATCTTATGTTACAATTCAGTGATATTCATGATCTAGTAAGTGAGGGTGATGATGATGGAGCTAAAAATTTGTGTTTAAACATCTACCACTATTGCATAATACATGTTGGTTGCATATAGTCACAGCTGCAATTTGCATACAGACTTGAGCACACTGCAGGAGCTCTCAGCCCTCTCACACCTCCTGAGGGTGGCACAGCAGAGGGAGTGGCAGCTCTGCAGGTGGAGACTCATGCTGAACTGATTCTACCTCGTCGTTGTAGCAGTTATACTTTGGGCACAGTTATACTTTAGGTCGAGTTCCTCCCTAACCTCCCTTGACCCTGCTAGCTATATAGGGTTCTAAGCACACCCCTGGAAGACCCTGCCAAGTCCTGGAAGACCCTCAAGGCGTGAGGTCAACACACTAGCTTGAAACATCCTCGTGAACACTACTATACATGTACATGGTCACATCCTTGCTCGTGTATTAACCATGTAGGTGACAGTCAGTGCATCCATCCATCTGTCTCATCCCAGAATTAATCATTACAAGGGTTATGGTTCAAAGCTACACTAAGCCAAAGGTACGGTACATTATGTTACATTACATTACATTACATGGCCAATGAGGGTAGTGAGCAAAAGAAGCCTCCATCTTACGTGCACACACACACACACACATGCACACACACACACATGATACCAAACAACCCTCAGTAATATTCCATTTGTAGCACTAAATAGCAATACAAAAACTCTCCCAATTAATATATCTTACATTAAGTGTATGTAAAAAATGCTACAAAGCTAAATCTTATGACATATATCTCATTATACGTAGAAAATAGTACAATTAGTCTCCATTACAAGAGAGAGGAAATTGCATCAGCTCAAATTATTCCCTAAACATTGTGGTGTAATGGTGGTTGTTGTAGTTTTGTATGTTGAAGGCGGTGGGTTGGATGCCACTTATAACACACTTGTACTTCCTCACATCTTGCCTAGTGTTACACCGGCCGCAGGATTGCATACGTCAAGAGTCCTGTTGAAGTGGAAAGAAAGGGATTTAGGGAGAAATATTTACATCTACTGAAAGAGAGAGAGAGAGAGAGAGAGAGAGAGAGAGAGAGAGAGAGAGAGAGAGAGAGAGAGAGAGAGAGAGAGAGAGAGAGAGAGAGAGAGAGATAAAGAGAGAGAGTGAGTCAAAAACACACATAACATTATCCTTACCTAATATATAAGCCAATACAATTTTGATATTAGTGCTGAGGTGCATGTAGGGAGGCACGAGGGAAGGCTCATCGTCCCCTAGTGTAGGCATGAGGAGCCCCACCAGACACGCCACAGCACCAGTAACCAATAACAGACTGGGACCCGAGTATACATGGTCACCCCCAAACGGCTGCTGATGAGGCCTGTTACTTGACGAGAGATCCTGGGTGTCACCTGCGCTGGGTCGTGTCTGGCCTCGGACGGACTCAAATTTGCCGATGTCACTACCGCTGGCAGGACTTGGGGTGCCGGGGTGTAAGGTGGAGAGAATGTCCTTCTTACCTAAAACCTGATAACAGTATAAAAATGTTACTCAATGCTACTAAAAAAGATAATATTATAAATGTTAGTTATCCTCATGAACTGTATAAATAAACTAGATATGTAATGTAGGATATATAGAGGAAAGAAGTAGGAGTATTTCTTATTAAATTGATTATTTTTATTATTATTCGTTAAAAAGGTTAGCTAAAGTTAGTCTGCACCTGTTTTGTTCCCTCCTCGTACACCATGACACGCAGACAGTCCTTTTCCCGGGCATCGGTGAGGGAGAGGTTTGATCTTGTCACGATGATATCCACTGAACATTTTGCAAACACCACACCAATCGAGGGTTCAACATCAAAGCATAGCTGGTTATTGCACATCACTGCAATAACAGATAACAACATAGATGAAAATATAGATGACAAAATGCAGAGAAATATAAAGAGAGATGGTTTATACATTCTAATCCTTATTCTCACTTACTCTAAACCTATTCCATTCATCTATTACTATGATGAAGCTCTGTAGTGTATAAAACCTATATTATATAAGTGATTATTCATTACCTTATAAACTGCATAATGGTAGTCAAAACTTCAATTCATCTATATATAAATCACTAATAGATAATGAAAATGTAATTAATTAAGCAGTTACATATAGTTTCATGAATAACAATTAGCAATAACTTTAAATTAAACTAAACGAATATAAAAAATCATAATATGACACAAGAAAAATTATCAGGTTAGTTAAGCCCCTCCCCCCTCTAAGACCTAGCATTGAAATCTGAGTTAGTTAAGCCTCTCTCTCATTACCTACCATTGAAGGAGAGTCTGAAGTCATAGGGGTTGTAGAGGGTAAGGATCTGCTTGTGTGTGTTATGGTCTCCCACATAGAACGCTAATGACTGGGGGAACACAAAGACTGGGATGCGCCCGTCCAGCCCACTCGATTGCATCACCACATTACCTGTCACAAAGGAAGATAAACATTAATAACAGAAGGTAAGGTAGGGTGGGTGAGGTGAGGTGAGGTGAGGTGAGGTGAGGTGAGGTGAGGTTAGGTTAGGTTAGGTTAGATTAAGGTAAGGTAAGGTAAGGTAAGGTAGAGTAAGGTAAGGTAAGGTAAGGTTATCTGGTCACGAAGGAATATATACATTACCACATTACCCGGTCACAAAGGAATATAGACAGACGCCATTTTCTTTCGTAACCACAGGCGTTATGGTGAAGATACAAAAATGAGCAAAAATGCAGCATGAATAATAACAATATAACATAGAACATAAGAATAATATGGAGATAACATTAGCATCTTCACCCGAGGTTAATATTTACATGTCAGATAGAATTAAGGTTGCAGAATATCATGCAATATCTATCAACTTCCCGAAAAAAAGCAAAATAGCCCGTGCCTCAAAATGAGTAGGCTAACCTTATCTCCACATTACCCTATAAGAATAATAATGAGACAATTAACATATAAAAACACACAACATAACACTATACCACACACAAAGAATACGAAATCAATACTTACTTTTATCCTATCACAAAATATCACCAAATCCAATCTTACACCCACAGCTAAATAACGAAAAAAAAAAAAAAAAAAAAAAACCGTAGGACGACCTCAATAATTAAACGAGACAATATTACACAGCACTAAGGTTAAACTGAGGTGCTGAGAGGTAGAATAGCACCTATGACACAAATGAATGATATCCCAGCACTATATAGCACATTACACACTAAACCTCAACACATGCATTACTTCTAACACAACGTAAGGTGAAACTGAGGTGTTACTGAAGTACTGAGGGGTAGAGCAACACCTGTGACACAAAATAATGATAACCCAGCACTATATAGCACATGGCACACGTATCTCACACACACACTAACACACTGCCCTTGAATTTTTATGTGTGTTACGTCTTAGCATTTACGTCTTTTAAGTATACTATTATAAGGTAATTTTAACACCTATATAACCTGTACTACGATGTTAGATAATTATAATAGATTTGTGTGTATTATATCACCACGTAAACTTGAGTGATTAAATAAATAACGTAAGGTATCCATTGTAAGCTTGTCACAAACCACGTATTTACAAATCATTTCATAACTAATTAATAAACATGATTTGATTCTCCTTAGTTACCTCTATTAATACGTTATCCTTTGTTCCATTTATAGGCATAGACTCACCTCCGTAGTGTATCAGATAAAGGAGTAAATTAGAGTGAGACACCACCTCTCACTCACTCACAAAGGATTGTTATGAGAAACAGCTGGTTAATGACGTCACAGAGGCATCAGCTGTTACGTCACCGCCCTCAGAACACACACACACACACACACACACACACACACACACATACACACACACACACACACACACACACACACACACACACACACTGGGTTTTAAAAAGTTTATCTGCTATCATAAATTACAATGGAACTACTACCAAAAACGACTTACTGTGGAGAGAGAGAGAGAGAGAGAGAGAGAGAGAGAGAGAGAGAGAGAGAGAGAGAGAGAGAGAGAGAGAGAGAGAGAGAGAGAGAGAGAGAGAGAGAGAGAGAAAAAAAAAGAAGAAAACATAACTTTCCTTACACTTACCTACTATAAGCATCGTCTTTAGATGTGAGTTTGAGTAGGGAGATATATTTAAATACGTAATATTTTTCTCTGTCATTACTTATTTTTATTTCAAGTTTCTAATATCACTCACTCCCGTCACTTGGCAGGTCAAAATACGTGTGTGTGACCCCTCCAACCTCCCTTGACCTACTGCAGGCGCCAACTCAAGGTCTTTAGACTGTGACCTCACTTCATGTCAGGTCGCGTGTCTGAAGGTGTTTTACTTGACAAGGTGTGTGTCTGCCTGTATGTGTGTCTGTTTTTTATGTATGTATTTATGTATGTATGTATGTATGTATGCGTATGTATCACTAAGGAAGGTTAAGGATTTGCATGGTGAGTGTCTGTCTGTATTTATGTGTTTTTTATGTATATATGTATGTATCACTAAAGTAAGGTAAAGGAAGAGTAGTATAGCAGTAAAATTCTCCTGTTGTGTATTTCCAAATGCTACAAGAGTAATACATAATACATAATGATATAGTAAGGGATTGATAGGGAATATATCAGCCAATACATTACCAATAGAATACAATACATAGCCTTCAACCACCATCCATCATACATATATAGATCACAAACATTTTCCATTCTATATAGTTATAGTTATAGGGACAAATATTAGAAGGATTTCAATACAGAGGTGACGTTGGTGAAATTTTCTTCTAAGATCCCTTGAGGTGGAGTTGAAACCTTTTATATCTCCCTTATCTTATCTCCTTTTCGTTGGGAGTGGATAGGTGGATGATGTAAGGGGAGGAATAGATTGGTATAACGTGGCGTGATGTAAGGGTAGGAGTATATGGGTGGATTATGATGTTAATTAAGGAGTCACCCCAAATGAGGTTGTAGATATAGGTGGGTGTGGATGTAAGGATGCTTTGGAAGAAAAAAATTGGTTGTAGGTGCGAAAAAGGGAGAAAGGAAGGGAGGACTAGGGGAGAGAGGAATTTTAGGTGACAGACAGATAATAGATGAAGGAAAAGGAGCATATAGAGTTATTATAAACAGATAGAGAATAGTTAAAGAAGTACTGGGAGTATAATAAGTTAATGCTTGATGCTTATTAAATGAAAGCGTGTTAGGGAGTAAGTGGTAATAGCTCCTCATTCTAATTTCATCTTACTTAACGTATTATGATCATGTTTTATCCGTGTTTGGAGTCCCACACTGTTTGTTTGTCCATGCTAAACAAGACATAGTTGAACAAATACAGCAATAAGAATAATCAGCGTTACAAAAATTCCATCAGCCTAAGGAATCTTTGTATATCTGACCAAGTTCATATTTTCATTAGCTACCCCAGAAAAAATTAGGAAAGTTAAAAGGAGAATAGTATAGAGTTATGTATCCAGCCTCGATAAGAAGGTAAATATGTAATAAACTTTGAAATGGAAGAAGGAAGTGAAGAGAAAGGAATTAACGTGAGGATGGGTGAAGGGAAGGTGAGGTAGGGGAGAAAGAGAGGGATCGAGGGAAGGCGAAAGTGAGGGAGGGAAGGGAGGGAAGGGAGGGAAGGAGGGAGGGGAAGGAGGGAGGGTTAATTAAAGGATAAAGGTATGAGGGTGTGTGTGTATGCGCGGACCAGATGAGAGCTTAATCATATCACACCTGTTCTACACTACTGATGGAACCCTGTAGGAGAAAGTCAGTTATTAGTAGTATTAGCATTATTATTATTATCATTATTATTAGTTATTAATCCATTTTAGTTATATATACGTAAAACATGAATGGAATAATAAAAAAAAGATAGATCTTTCAATTTGCATAAATAGTGATTAATGAACAGGTTTCTGTGTGTGAGTAATACTTTTGGCGGCAAAAGGCGGCAAATTGGCGATTTGGTGGCAAAAGGCAAAACAAATGAGGACAGAAATTAACGCGCTTCTATTTTTTTTGTTCTCTCTCTCTCTCTCTCTCTCTCTCTCTCTCTCTCTCTCTCTCTCTCTCTCTCTCTCTCTCTCTCTCTCTCTCTCTCTCTCTCTCTTACCCTTAGGTGTGGCTGTGGGATGTGGGTCAGTCTTTTAGGAGCGACGTCACGTGATCTAGCTAGCAACGCCGCCGCCAGCTCGTACTGCGGAGGGAAGGCGGAGGCGAGGTCAGCTTAGGTCATTGAGGTCACCAAGAAAGGAGGAAAGGGGGAGGGAAGGAGGGGAGGATTTGTAGAAGAGAAGGAATTATTGTGAGGGAAGAACAAAAAGGAAGAGGAGGAGGAAGAGGAGGAGGAATATATTAATCTATTATATATCACAATTTAAGTCTATTATTCCTAACACATTACCATTGTTGTTAATACTATTACTACATTACTTTATATTACTTATTACTGAAGTCAGAAAAGTCTTCAAGAATGGTAATAAATCATGATGTTTGGGTAGGTTACTGTTAATATTATTATTATTATTATTATTATAGGTAATACTATACTAAGCTTAGCGTTACACATGAACTAACAATCTATGGTTTTTCAGCCGCGTAATACCATACCGGTTGGCAGTCCTGCAAAGAGAGATAGAAATACAAATGAAGAAATTAATTGTATGTATTAGTTCACCCTCATACACATTCTTTATGATAAACAATAAATAAATGCAGTACTTCATATTAATCAATCAATGTATCACTTATTATGGCAGAAAAAAATTGATATGGTATTTCTGAGGAGAGACAAATATATGTCGAAATAAATCTTCAAATTCAATATACAGGCATCTACAAAAATAATAAAGTTAACAGCACAATTACATTAATCAATTTTATATATGTAATAGAACATCAAACAGCTCTGACATAAATTCGATAAAATAAAACATAAAAAAACATTGCACCTACTCCTGAATTTCGTGAGGGACAGTGTTTTGGGAAGCGAGCGAGATTGACAACTTTAACTTTGTATTAGAAGGTGACGGTGTGTGTGTGTGTGTGTGTGTGTGTGTGTGTGTGTGTGTGTGTGTGTGTGTGTGTGTGTGTGTGTGTGTGTGTGTGTCAACGATAATTAAGCTAATTATACAGAATTCCTGTTACTTCATTCCTTGTTGTAATAGTGATACATCAGGTGAGTGTTGATGATTGCTTGTTAAGGTGAAACAGAATGATGGTGATGATGATGTAATGTAGTAAAGAGAGAAGTAAATAACACCATGTTGGGTTAGATTATATTAGGTAAAGTTAGGTTAAGTTAAGGTTGCGTTAGATTGGGTAAAGAATTATTATAAGTACATATATATCCTTAATAATCACCACTATATATAATTACAAGTATCTATACTTTTCTCCAACACCTAAACATAACACCATTACTTTCAAACACTTTCTTTCCGTCCCGTCAAGCAGCCACAAAGTATGAAAAGCCTTCTAATCCCGAATGTCACTTTTTCGATTAAACTTTTGGCGGGAAGATGATGACGCAAGAATATGGAAGCAAGATGACAGGCTCGTCTACGCCCACCCACCCTACCACCCACTATTCACGCCCACGCTAATTGTATGCGATAAATGCACGGCTTATTAAAGGAAGTGTGGGTGGTGGTGGTGGGTGGGAATGGGGAAAAAAGAAAAATGAAAGGGAGAGAAAGAAAAAAAATGTTACCGATGCTCAGTTTTTTCTCCTTTCTTTTTTAATACGTTTTTTCTTGTTGCGATTACGGATAAATTTGTTTATATTTTAGAAGAAATGTTATATAAGGTTCTCGTTTTTCGTATAATATTTAAGATACGAAGAATGTGAAGTGAGGAATGGCAGAGAGAGAGAGAGAGAGAGAGAGAGAGAGAGAGAGAGAGAGAGAGAGAGAGAGAGAGAGAGAGAGAGAGAGAGAGAGAGAGAGAGAGAGAGAGAGAGACGGTACATTTGTGATAAAAGAAAAATATACAAAAACTAACTCATTTCATCTCACTCAAGTCTAGTTTATAGTTTATTAATAAGTCTTACCCTCCCTTTCCCTTCCTTTGCACCTTCAGTCTTATCATAGTTACCGTACCAAGATCTTTGCTAAGTATAGAAAATGGAAGATGCTAAGGAAAAGGTAGATAAGACAGGTTTTCTGTAAAAGAAGTGTAATTTTTGCTTCCTCTCTTATCATTTTGTGGTTTTGACCGAGTAATGAATGTTTGTGGGTGGCAATTAAACTCTCTCTCTCTCTCTCTCTCTCTCTCTCTCTCTCTCTCTCTCTCTCTCTCTCTCTCTCTCTCTCTCTCTCTCTCTCTCTCTCTCTCTCTCTCTCTCTCTCTCCGATAAAACTGATAAAAAAAAACTATATAACTAACTATAATCAAAAGAATAAAGCTATATATTAAAAAAAAAAAGTGTAGTTGATATAAGGTGGCAAGAAAAATGTTTTGTTGGATGATAAAGTGAAAATAAATAAATAATAAATAATAAATGATAGATGATAAATAAAGTGAAATAATTCATATCAATCACAATTCAACACAGTCATGCAGAATATATAAAAAAAATATAATAGTCATACAACGTAATAGAACATAAAAAAAAAAATTTCTTAGTCAATCCGTACAGAAAAAATGATAAATATTCACCGGTAATTAGAACAGAGAAAGATAACAATTTACTGGCCATAAGAATAGAAGAAAAAAAAAAATTATTCAGAGCCAATCAAAATACAGAACACAATTATTCTCATCCAATCAGAAAACAGAACTACTCAC
>JAXIVD010001477.1:60000-84921 GCA_036785275.1 Cancer borealis | reverse complement strand
CTGGGCCTGTTCTCCCTTGTATTAGCCAACGCATCACTTGTCGATTCTGTTTCGACCCTGTACGTCCTTACACCTGAACCATAGTTTCATTCCTTAGCTCGAACCAACTCTCGCAACAAGTAGTCTCACAACTGTTCAGGCCTAACAGCTATAAACTAACAAACTAACTACTTCCGCTACGACATATATGTACACAAAATATATATAGTGGTTATAAGACCGAACACACACGCGCACACACACACACACACACACACACACACACACACACACACACACACATACACACACACACACACACACACACACACACACACACACACACACACACACACACACACACGTTATATAAAAAGGTAGCTGCACATTTCCCTTCTGATTACTTTTCCCACAAAATTCCCGTAAGTCATTTTTAATAAACATGGGTCTCTAGCTTTTTTTTCTTTTCTTGTCAGCTTTCATGTGGAGAGGATCGGTGGTGGGTGGGAGGGTGGAGGGCGGGGATGGGTTAGAGAAAGAGTTAGTGAGGTTAGAGTCGGAGTGAAAGGCTTTGGGTGGTGAAGCCTTCCTCTGCTCCATTCTTCCTGGAAAATGTTTCGTTAGATCTTTATTCTTCCTGTTAGACTATGGTATAAACCTTCCATTTTGTCATGTAGAGTAATTGAGACACACACACACACACACACACACACACACACACACACACACACACACACACACACACACACACACACACATCCTATCCCTTTTTCCCTTACACCCTTTGCAACTTTTCTCTACATATCCCTCCTTACCCTCTCCCCTTACACACCTCACTCCCTCTTCTTACCCCACGTACCCCTTCCCCATCTTCTTCCAAATATGTCATCTTTCTCCCTTCCCTCTACCTCCTTCTGTACCCCCCTCTTCTTCCTCATCCCCTCCCCTCCACACAAAGAATGTTGGGAACACCGACAAGGAGACAATACACACAACACCGAAAAGATATGTATCCGAGGAGGAGGAGGAGGAGGAGAAGGAGGAGGAGGAGGAGGAGGAGGAGGAGGAGGAGGAGAGGAGGAGGAGGAGGAGGAGAAGGAGGAGGAGGAGGAGGAGGAGGAGGAAGGAGAAGAGGAGGAGGAGGAGAAGGAGGAAAAGGAAGAGGAAAAGGAGGAGGAGGAGGAGGAGGAGGAGGAGAGGAGGAGGAGGAGGAGGAAGAGGAGGAGGAGGACGAGGAGGAAGAGGAATTTGTTCGTTCAGCACACACTTTGAGGAGAAATACTGCCTAATACGTATTCCTTCTCCCTTTTTTTGTCCTCCCTCCCCTTCTCCCTTCCTTACTTCCTTCCTTCCCTGTTTCCTTTTTTTCTGTCCTATCTCCATCTTCCCTCCCCTCCTCCTCTTCCCTACCTTCACTCCTCTGTCACCCTCTACCGGTCACACTGAAGAGAAAGAAGAGGATGAGATGATGAAAGGAGTGAATAGGAAGTAGGAGTGAAGGGAAAGGGAACAAGAAGAATGAAGAAGTAAAGTTAAAAGTTATAATATGATAAACATATTTTCTTTTTTTATGTTATTTGAGAACCGGCCAAGGACAAAAAGCAGTAGCCTGTATAAGGGAAACGATTTTCTCCCTCAACATAACGAAGTCAAAGTCTCTCCCCGCATGTATGTCAACAAGGCCTAACCGGGACGGGCGACAGCGACACTTTTTATTAAATAACTCAAAAAGTATGAGGCTTACGTAAAAAAGTAATAAAGAGCAAAAAACGCCAGGGTTTTTATTTAGTTATAGTATAGTGACAATGGAATGTAAACAACCGAAAAAATGTCACTTTTTTTTTTCTTCAAATAACATTATTTTCTTCCTCATTGTCTCCAAAGCTACTGGAGATATTGGAAAGATTATTGCACCATCTGATAAACCTTGTCAAACTCTACAGATATGTCTCAATACATATTTTCTCTAGGACTAATAATTTTGCAGTAAAATGGCATTATCACATTCATTATGACATTACTATTATTACAATAGTCATTATTACCACGTTTTTTTCAATGATGCTTTAAGGCCTTTTTTCATTTTCTCACCAATCACTTCTTTCCCTCCCTCACCCGACCACTTTTTTTTTTTTTTTACATGGGATGGGGATGGGATGGGAGGATGAGGAGAAAGGGGAGGTGGGATGAGGGGAAAAGGGAGGAAAAGTGAGGGGTAGAGGAGAGGAGCCAGTGATGTATTGCCGCTAAAATAACCCCATCCATCTTACAGACTCAGTTATATATATTTATTTAGTTTTGCAATATTTTTGGGGACGGTTTTCAGCAAAGTGGTGAGAGTGTTTTTTGGTGACTTTTTTTCCTCCTCTTTTTTTTTGTGAATGTTAAAAGGAATGAGGGATAGGGTGCTTTCTTGTTGTTCTTTATTTTATATCTATTTTGTTTTCTGTTGTGTGTGTGTGTGTGTGTGTGTGTGTGTGTGTGTGTGTGTGTGTGTGTGTGTGTGTGTGTGTGTGTGTGTGTGTGTGTGTGTGTTTGTATTACTTGGTGATTAGGATACCTGGTAAGGGGAAGTCAGGTGAGTCAATGTTATTTTGTCTGATGAAGTACTCTCTCTCTCTCTCTCTCTCTCTCTCTCTCTCTCTCTCTCTCTCTCTCTCTCTCTCTCTCTCTCTCTCTCTCTCTCTCTCTCTCTCTCTCTCTCTCTCTCTCTCTCTCTCTGTCTCTCTCTCTCTCTCTCTCGTGTGTCTCTATTCTCTCTGGAGACACTCACTTCCCTTTCTTCCTCGTTTTCTTCCCTTACTGCAACTCTCCTAAACTTCCTCTTCCTTCTCTTCTTCCTCCTTCTTTCTATTCTTGTCTCTCTTCCCATCCTCGCCTCCATCATTTATTTCTTTGTTTTTCTAATTTTCATTTATCCCTCCTTACCTAACCTTCTCCTCCCATTCCTTCCTTATCTTTCTCTTCTTCCTCATCCCTCTAACCTACCTGTCCCTTCATCCTTCTCCACCTGACTGTTCCCTCTACCTCCTTCCTTACTTTATCTCTCCTCTTCATCTGACTTCTGCGTTTCTTCTCTTATTCCTACTTGAGTGCTTCTCCTTCCTCTCTCCTTCCCTTCTGCCTGTAAGCATTTATCTCCCTTCCTCCTCCTCTTCCCTCTTCCTCCTCCTCTTCCTCCTCTCCTCTCTTCCCCACACACAGGTAAGCGCCTCAGGACATACAAACCTTGGAAGTTTTCAAGAAGGCATGAAATCGCGTTTATTTAAGTGAAAGACACGAAGGAATGTTTATCTTTGATGTTCTGTTTTTCTACCTTGTCTCTTCTTTTTGAGAGGTGTTATTTTATTTAAGTTTTTTATTTTTATTTACTTATAGTCAGTTTATTTCTCCTCTTCCTTGTCCGTGAGCTATTTACGTTTATATTTTTTTTATCTCTTATTTTTATTCCGGTTTAGTAAGGTCTTCCATGTTTTTTTTTCTCTTTTCTTTCTTTCATGCATTTCTTTCCTACTTTCGCCCTCCCTATTTTTTTCTATCTGCCTCTTCCTTCTCTAAATGAATCTGGACCAAGTCATAGCATCTGTCCTCCCCACCTGTCCACCTTCCCTCCCATCCCATGCTTTTTTCCATCCTCCTTTTTTCCCTCCTTTCTTTACTTCCTTTCTTTACTTCCTTCTTCCTCGTGCAGGTTATTTTTTATCACATTTCATCCTCTTTATTTCAATTTACGTTTTTTATTTTTCTTTATTCGCTTTATTTGTGTCAATACATCTAATACAGCTACGGATTTTCTTCCATAGAGGTTTCATTTACTCCTCTTCTCTCTCTCTCTCTCTCTCTCTCTCTCTCTCTCTCTCTCTCTCTCTCTCTCTCTCTCTCTCTCTCTCTCTCTCTCTCTCTCTCTCTCAGCACAGTAAGTGAGTGATATGTAGAACTGAAGTAACCCTCAAACCACAAGTGTGAGGGGAAAGAGGGGAGGATAGAGGGGAGGTAAGTGAAGGGAGGGGGAGAGGAAAAAGTAAGGGAGTGGATAGAAGGATTGGTAAGTAGAGGAAAGGGGTGCCAGAGGATTGTGGATTGGAGAGACGATAAGGAAAGAGAAAGGATAAAAGGAGGGAAGAGAGGATTGGTAGGCTGGTGTATGGATTGGTTTTGTGCTGGAGTGAGAAAGAGAGAGAAAGAGAGAGAGAGAGAGAGAGAGAGAGAGAGAGAGAGAGAGACACACACACACACACACACACACACACACACACACACACACACACACACACACACACACACACACACACACACACACACACACACACAAACGCGCGTGCGCCCGCGGGCAAGTGGTAATCCTTTAAAAACGATTTCGTTGACTTCTAAGAAAACTTAATAGTTTTCTTAATCAAATCGACATTATTACGTTGCAGTTCAAGTGATAAACGTATCCAATTAGGACTCCCCCCCCTCCTCCTCCTCCTCCTCCTCCTCCTCCTCCTCTTCCTCCTCCTCCTCCTCCTCCTCCTCCTCCTCCTCCTCCTCCTCCTCCTCCTTCAGGGGCAAAGCGCAGCTCAACGTAGACACTTCAAACTTTACCTTGTGAATAGTTGTCATTTCATAGGAATTCATGAGTGTCTTGAATGTGATGTTTCATGCATCTCGTTTCCTCCATCACTTGTTCCTCATCTACAGGAGTTATTTAATTTCCTGGATCTAATTCCCACACTATCATTCCCTTCATTCCATCCTTTAATTTCCTTGTCATTATCTTCGTCACTGTCTTTCTCCTTTCTCTCAACCTGCCTTGTCTCCTCCTCCTCCTCCTCTTCCTCCTCCTCCTCCTCCTCCTCCTCCTCCTCCTCCTCCTCCTCCTCCTCCTCCTCCTCCTCTTCTTCTTCTTCTTCTTCCTCCTCCTCCTCCTCCTCCTCCTCCTCCTCCTCCTCTTCCTCCTCCTCCTCCTCCTCCTCCTCCTCCTCCTCCTCCTCCTCCTCCTCCTTTTCAGATCATTAAATCAAAATAAAAGCTTAAAATTAGTGGATAACAGGGTGGAGAGAAAATGCAGAGAAGGAAAGGAAGGACGAAGGAGGAGAGAAAAGAATGACAAAGATGAGGGAGCAATAAAGACGTGAGATATTAGAGATAAAAGAAGATAATAAAAAGAAGAGGAGGAAGGAAAGGACGGAGGGTGGGTGGGCGGGAGGAAGAGGAAAGGTTTTAAATGAATGGAGGGAGGACTGGGAGGCGACATGACGGAGGGAAGCAGGGGAAAGGGAAGGGAGAGGTGGAAGGGACAGAATGAGGTGGGTAGGAAGGAGGGACAGACAGATGAAGGAAGGGTCGGTGAGGGGGTGGAAGGGGAAAAGAGTGAGAGGGTTCCAATAATGATCTTCACGCGGCCTGATTCTGAAGAGGTAAAAGTTTGTTTGAAAAAAAAGAATAGAGAATGAAAAAAGAAAAGTGATCCTGAGCTGCAATTTAGTGCTCATTAATTCACCTTCGCCTTCACGGTTCTGCTTTTATCTATTCATCAAGTGTTTCTTTACGGACGGCAATTTTTTTTTCTTTTCGTTATTAAGACAAATGCATGGCTGAATAAATTATGCGAAATCTTTGACAATACATTTTCGCTCGCACAAAGAAAGGAGATAAATTGACGCTTAACTTTTGATGTATCTTACTTTTTCTTCAATGCATCACTTCTTACATGAATGAAATTGTTTAGATATTCGTTGCCTCAGTTTGAGTTCGGTCATATTGCTTCAAGTCAGATGCGGTTCAAAGGCAGATGTTGAAAGTTAGTTATGTTGACGTGCATTGTGAAACATCTTTTTTCCTCCCTGAATCCCTGTCTTTTTTTCCGTTATATTCATGTTGGCGTGTTCGCAAAATAGAATTGCACAACGCTCGAAAATTATATTACTCCATCAACGCAGAACGAACAGAGAGACAAATTAAAAAAAGCGAATTACACAAGTCCAGCAACAAAATCTCATATACTCGCGCACTTCTCCGAGGCTACACGTAAACGCTTCTCCCTCTGAGTGGCGTTCATACGAGACCTGAATACCCAACCATCGTCTCAGAGGACCACTGTGCCACCCAACCCATCCATGGTTACATAATTGAGGCACTAAATACAACAGCAAAATTATATAGGTGGGAATGAGAATGAGAAAGAGAGAATGAAAATGAGAAAGAGAAATTGAGAATGAGAATGAGAGTGAGAAAGAGAGAATGAGAAAGAGAGAATGAGAAAGAGAATGCGAAAGAGAGAATGAGAAAGAGAGAAAGAGAGAAAGAGGGAGGGAGGGAGGGAGAAAGGGAGAGAATTATCACTCACATAAACAGACTAACATCACAGGAAGAAATAGCCTTAGGATTTCACTATATACAGCCGCCCGAAGCACATGTTTCGAAACTATGAAACAAATCATCTATCGAACCACAGACTTCAAATTTAGTGAACTTTGAATGTTCATAGAGCGAGAGAAGCAAATACTGCGTTGTGAAGCAAGATATAAATTGAGGAGGAGGAGGAACACATAGGAACACATAGGAGGAGGAGGAGGAGGAGGAGGAAGAGGAGTATCAGAGAACAGAAAGGAAAAGTAGGGCTAAGGGAAGAGTAACGAGGAGGAGGACTTGGAGAATTAGAGGAGGGAAGGCAGAGGAAATGGAGAGAAAAAAAAATGGAAGAGGGAAAGAAAACAGAGGAAGAACATAAAGAAAAAAAGAAAGAGCAAAAGAAAAATGTAGCGTGGGAAAAAAATAAAGAGAAGGAAGAGGGTACAAAAGACGAACGAGAGAGAGAGAGAGAGAGAGAGAGAGAGAGAGAGAGAGAGAGAGAGAGAGAGAGAGAGAGAGAGAGAGAGAGAGAGAGAGAGAATGGAACAAGAAAAATGTAGCAATGATGAAGGAAATGAAGGAGAGAGAAGAAGCGAGTGTGGAAGTGAAAAGGAGATGAAGCAGGAAGGAAGAAAATTGGATGAGCGAGACAAATACAAAGAAAAAAAGAAGAAAAAAGATGTGAAGTACACGGAACAAAACACGAAACACAAATTTTAGCTAGAAGAAATAAAATAAACTGAAATTATCAATAATAGCATAACAAAACAAGGAAAATAAAAGCAGTTTTTTAAAAATTGTACCATATAAAAACACAGAAAAAGACGAGTTACAAAAAAAAAAGCTACAGAAAGAAACAGTATATTGCTACCATACAGAATTTTTCACATACCCCTAAATAGATAGATAAAAAAAAATTGCGAGACAACAATTAACAGAAATGAAAAAAAAAAAAAAGGTTACGGAGACCAAAAGAAATAAAAAAGGAAAGGAAAGAAAGAGCGATAAATAGGAAAAGAGACAACAAAACTAGTGGTCGTTGCCAAAACTTAAAACACAGAAGACAAGTAAAAAGTGACACAAGAGTTGAATAGCTTCCTTGCGCCCAACAAGAGAAAGTTTCAAGACAAGAAGAAAAATATATACTTAGTGTGCAAGGCATGAAATCACACAAAAAAATATATAGATACAGATAAATAAATAAAGAGATAAATACATCATACGTATACAAATCAATTATAATCAAATAAATTAAAGTCACATTAATAAACAAATAAATAAATAAGTTAACAAATATGAATAAAAAAACTATTCAAAAGATAAGGATCACTAATTTCACCATCTTACACCTCCTCCACCTCCTCCACCTCCTCCACCTACTATCTCCCTTTTCTTTCCTCTTCCTCTTCCTCAACCTCCTCTACAACCACCCACCTGAGGCTCAAAAAATAGTGGATCAAACCTGTCATCCACCTCAACCTGTCCTGTCATCCACCTCACCATTTTCACATTTCATAAAAGAAGAAAAAATAACATTAAAAAACGAACTGAACACAAAACTAAAAACCAAAAAATTATGCAACTCCAAAAATCTAACATGTCCCTCGACCAATAAATAGACGGTCTTTTATATTATTCATTTATTCACTTTGCTATATATAAAAAAATAGATTAGACAAATATATTGGTCGCCTGCTCGTCTCGTCCTGTGTAATGCGGAACAATATAACAAAAAGTCGTCCCGCTGCTGCCGCTCCAGTTCACGTAAAAGTAGAAATCAAATACCGGTTTCAATGTTAAAATGAAACTGGTTCACGCCCGCCTCCAGGTTCTCTCTTCCCTTTGCCCCAGTTTTATTTTTTTTTTTTTTTTAGCCGGTTCCCACACATGGTTTTGTTTCAAGCTTCTTTTTTTCCTCCGTTTTCTGTTTTGTATATATATATATATATTTTTTTTTTTCTGTTCCTTTCAGTTTTGTATTTTACTTGTATAGTTTGATATTTAACTTTCTTATAGATTTTGTTTTCTATTTTCCTTTCAGTTTTCTATATATTGCGTTGTCATTGTTAGCTCCATTACTAATTCAAGTGCTTTTCTCTTTTTATATTTACTTTATAACTTATCTTTTATATCTATTACTCATCAAAGAAAGAGGAAAAAAGAGAAAGAGGGGGCGAACACTGCAGAATTACCTTTGAAGAAAGAAGTGTGCAGAATAAGCATGAAATAGGTAATTTAAATAAAATCTTCAACGTCGTTTCCTCACACACACACACACACACACACACACACACACACACACACACACACACACACACACACACACACACACACACACTTTCCCCTCACCTCTACATCAGCCCACCTCACCTGGACCCCTCACCCTTAACACCCCCACCATCTACCACCTCCCCTCGCTGCCACTCCTCCTTCCCCGCCCCACACCCCCTCCCCCCCTCCTAACAACCCTTGTCGTGCAGGAATAAACAAGCAACAGCCATTATTGGAAAGACATTCAACTCCCAAGGAAGACGACCTCCCTTCCTCCCTCTCTTCCCTTCCTCCCTCCCTCTCTTCCCTTCCTCCCTCCCTCTCTCCCCTTCCTCTCTCCCTTGCTTGCTTCCTCCTTCCCCCCATTTCAACACCATCCAATCTTCCTCTTTTCCTCACTTCCTCTCTTTTCTCTCTCCCCAACAAACTTCATCCTATCTCCCCTATGTCTTGCTTCTTCCCATCAAACTCCCTTATCCCTTCCCTCTTTCCCTTCTACGGAGCTGCTTTTATTTCCCTATTTCCTCATTGTTTTTCCTTCCTTGATTAAATACAGTCATGTCACTTCAATTTACCCTCTCTCCTTGTCCCCTTACCCTTCCTACTTGTCTCCCTTCCCTCTCTTCCCTCTCCTCTTCCTCATCTCTTCCCTCTCCTCTTCTTGTCTTCCAGGTTGCAGCCCACTCACTCCTCTTTTCTGTTACTATCTCTGATCATCTCTTCCCCTTTTCATGGCAAACCCTTTCCTTTAATTTCCTACTCAACTCTCTTCCCAAAAAAAAACCAAACCCCTCCATTTCTCCCCTCTTCATTCACATCCCATTCAGCCTCTCATCACCGCTCCTCTTTTCCCCTCTCCTCGAAATGGTTCTGTAAATTTGGCGTGTTCAGTTGTCAAGAACACAGAGGAGCGAGGAGAGTCAAGCAAACAGTTGATGGTACTAAAAACTGTATTGAAGACTGCTGATAGTCGACGAAGTAAAGCAAAATGAGAGAAAAAAAAAAGTGGTATGTACATTCGAAACCTTGCAATACCACCACCATCATGACCACTCGTCCACCCCAGCTAGGTAATCCCCTCACCTGTAATCAGGTAAATGGCCACAGGTAGGGCTCAGCAGGTGATTGAAGGCCATTTAGGAGGAGAAGCAGCCTTTACAGAGATTGGAAGGGTGGGAGGGGAGGGGAGGCGAGGCGAGGCGGAGCAAATGGTGGATGGTAATGTGTTTATGTAAAGGGTGGTGTGTGTGTGTGTGTGTGTGTGTATGTGTGTGTGTGTGTGTGTGTGTGTGTGTGTGTGTGTGTGTGTGTGTGTGTGTGTGTGTGTGTGTGTGTGTGTGTGTTGGGGTAGGAAAGAAAAAACACTTAAGACACTAAAAAGACCCGGACTGATACACTAAAACACAAACAGTAGCTATAACAAAGTACAAATCTCTCGCCTTTCCAGTTTCTCCCCAACACCACAACCACCTATTACCATAACCTGACCTACCACTATCACTATCCTAAAACTATCCTACCACCATCACCCACCTTCTGTAAGCTAACTCATTGTCACCCTCTATTCAGAGCCTCCCTAATTTTCACTCTGATCACACTTTTCCCCGCCACTAGCACCTTTCCATCCTTAACTTCCCCAAACATCGCCTTTATCTACATCTACCTTCGTCACCTATATCAAACTTCTTAGAATTCAATTTTTCACTCACTCAGAATTGGAAAGGTAGTCTCAGCATCTCTCGCCTTATCTCATCACAAGCAGCATCCCAGTTCCAGAATCTAACTTCCATTCCTAATCACCTGGAATAAGCAACACATAATTCTTCACCATGTAGTGATCATCCCTCTCTCCTCTCCTCTTTATAAACACCTCTTCCTTCCTCTTTCCTTGTCTTCACTACTCTTCACCCATCACAAACATCCCTCGTCTTCTTCCCACCACAGACGCTGATTCTCCTCATATAAAATTGTCTCCCATGGGAGACAAAGGTAGAAAGAAAAGGGTGCTGCAGCACCCATTTCTTTCTACCTTTAACAGCCACGAACAAGTACGATTAGATTAGGTAGATATTGTTAAATAAAAAGATAGATAGGTATGCTATCTGAGAGAGAGAAAACGGTTGCACAAATACTCGTACACTAATATAAATTCCAACATGACAAATTTGATCTAAAAGTAGGGCACACCCATTCTCTCTCTCTCTCTCTCTCTCTCTCTCTCTCTCTCTCTCTCTCTCTCTCTCTCTCTCTCTCTCTCTCTCTCATACACACACATACACACGTAAGTAAAAACGCAAACATCCATTTATGTCTCCTCCCTACAACACCCTCCTCCTCTTCCCGCCTGGCCAATCGCTCCTCACGCCAGACCGGAATAAAATGCCTCACTTGCTCGTAAATTCGGATAAATGGAAACCGGACCACGAGTTTCCGTTGGCGGAGAAAACGCTGTGCCTGATGAGCTACGAGAGAGAGAGAGAGAGAGAGAGAGAGAGAGAGAGAGAGAGAGAGAGAGAGAGAGAGAGGTGCAGTGACTCAATTAACAAAACACTAGAAAAGAGAAATGTGTGAATGTATGTATACCTGGCACACAAGCCTACGTGAGCAAGAATACATTAAATTGACTCACAAAAATACCAATGAATAATAAAAGATAACCATAAGATGCAAAAATGAATCACCAGATAAACAAAAAATAATTCGAAAACTGAGACGAAGAATAAAAACAAGCAAAATAAGCTAGAATTCACTGACGTTTTGGCTTTTCCTGCACAAACCAGGTGACATGCAAGAAAACATTAATAAATTGTAAAGTAAATTGAAATAAAATAAACATAGAACACTAACAACGCAAGGCCGTCTTATATCCTATTTCTTTCAAAAAAATAAAACTAGCCAGTGGTAGTAGTAGACCAAGAACAAAAACAAGAAAAAAAAATGTTTAAAGTGGAGGAAAAGGAGGAGGAGGACAACATGATGATGAAGACAAGGATGAATGGGACGAAGACAAGGACGAGGATGAGGACGAGAGGGAAGAGGAGGAGGAGGAAGAGTAGAACCACGCTCAATAATAACAATGTTTTTAACTGGTAAATTTGGCTGAACATGAAAAGAAATCGAGATGAATGACAAAAAAAATTACAAAAGGGTTAATTTACTGAGCATCTAATTAGAGGCAAAATTAACCCACATCCCTGAGAATAAATGATATTTGGACTAATGAATATCTAGCCTAATAAGCTTTCCAATAAGGTACCATCATTACATAGATATATATAGTTATTATTATATGGTTGTTGTTGTTTCCGAATGCTATAAGAACGACTACTACTAAAATTATTATTATCACTACTACTTCTACCACTACTGAACTATGCCGTGAAAACTATCCCTTAATACATATGATCTACAACCACTGACTCGTTATTGAAAAAACATAAAATGAAATAAATCATATAAAAAAGAAATCGGAGCCGCTTCACTGATTCGACGAGCTTGATCCTCGGTTCAGCCACAGTTCGAACATCGTCACAATTCCTTTTCATTTTTACCCGCCAGCCAGTGCATTCAGTTATAAAGCTCGTGGCATTTATCTATTTTTTTTTATTAATGTATTGCGTGGTATTTCTATCTTTTTATATTCTGTGATGCTGGTCTCCTATCCTGACTTTTTCCTCTATTTTTTGTGCATCGTGATATTCAATTTTATGGCTGCGTTACGCGCATTTTTCTGTTCAATTTCTCAAATGTTCATATTTTTCTATGTAACGTGATGATTTATGTACTCAACGGTGTTTATTAATGTTTTTTTTTACTTATAAATTCATTGATATCTCTCACTATTACCCATTTTTATTTTTATTACACATTTCTCTACGAGTAGGTTCTGTTCGTAACCCTTACATGTTTCTCTATTCCACGATCTGTTTCTCTTTATCTCTATTTTACGTCTCTTATTTGCTCCGTGACACTTTATCCTCTTGCATATTCCTTTGCATTTGCGTTTCAGTATGTTTTGACTTGAATTAAGCTTCCCGCCTAGACCCCTTCTGAAGCCTCACTACGAAGGCCAAAGGTGTATTTTTGTATTAGCATCTTTAAGGAGTGAATATATATATATATATATATATATATATATATATATATATATATATATATATATATATATATATGTATATATATATATATATATATATATATATATATATATATATATATATATATATATATATATAGACATATATATATATATATATATATATATATATATATATATATATCCACACACACACACACACACACACACACACACACACACACACACACACACACACACACACACACACACACACACACACACACACACACACACACACATAGTGTGACACTTCAAACATTTTAATATGTCTAACATACCTGCAGATATAATAAAATTTTGAATGACAATTGAATATCATATACTTCATATCATGTATTTCCTATTCAACAATAATATTAAAGGTAAAGGTTACAACGTGTCAAAGACGATGTTTGGGAGTATCATACGTATTTGAGACACCCATCGAATGTGTACGTTTTCTAGTGTATAGCAGCTCCCCTTGGTTCTCTGTGGTGGCCAGTGTGACGTTGTACTGTTAAAGGTATAGCACTATCGTTCCTAGCTTTACTTCAGGTTTGAATTTCCTTTTTAATCTAACTTTCTCAGGAGCATTGGCCGACGTCATCTTAATACAAATATTAGTTGGCAATACTATTGAAAAGGTATATTCAAATCTGTGCTAGACGTCACAAAAACATTAATATTATATTTAACGTGTGCTGTGATCACATGACTCTCACCACCAATGATTCTCATAAATAAAAAAACATGTGATCACCACTGAGCAGCATCGGGCCCTAAATCGCCTCTCAGTGTCTTCCTTCTGCCTTGCAGGACCCGATAGTGATCCTTTCATTCCTCCCTGTTTTAACGTGCCCAGAGGCGCCACCAGCTGACGTTACAAGAAAAACCAATGCTGACACTATATGTATAAACTGTACGTCGTTTACCATGCTTAGCATATTACCTAGAAATATCCATTCGCGGTACCAAGTGTGTGTGTGTGTGTGTGTGTGTGTGTGTGTGTGTGTGTGTGTGTGTGTGTGTGTGTGTGTGTGTGTGTGTGTGTGTGTGTGTGTGTGTGTGTGTGTGTGTGTGTGCTCACTAGCGGGGCCTCTCAAATGTACTGGGTCGCGAGGTTTTGAGTGCATTGAAATGCTGAACTCTTGCTCAATATTACCAAGCTACCAGATAATATTAAGGAAAACTGAACTTACAATCGTATTCATGATACATCGATGTATATCATGAGCAAATAATATTTACAGTAACACTACATCTATATTAAGATGATTGAAGGGAAATTAAATAGTGTATAAACATTTTTCTCACATGTTTTACTTAAACTCGCTGTAACTAACTTAGTTTTACTCGAATTTTAAATAACTGATTCGAAATCTGCATACTTTTCCGATCAGTATGGTATGTAACAAGTACTGATAAAAAGAAATATTAGCTGGTTAAAATGTCAGAGAAAGTTGTTAGCAACATATTTCCTATACATCTAACTGGCCCGTCAGACATCAGTTTGCAATAGCTATACTAAGTTTATGAGACATTTACCACGTAAGATTTTTGTTATCCGTACTTGTTACATACCATCAGGATGGGAAAAGTGTGCAGACTTCGAATCAGGGATTTAAAATTCCATACGAATTAAATTAAGAGAGATACAGCGAGTTTAAGTAAAACATGTAAGAAAAATGTTTATACACTATTTCATTTCCCTTCAATTATCTCAACGTAGATGTGGTGTTTCGGTGGCTAAGAGAAAATGGAGTGCAGAGAAACGACTGCTTGCCAGGATGTTGAAGCCATGTTTGTTTACAGTGGAAGGAAACAGTCACACAGTGTAGACTGTAGAGTCACCAAATCGAGTATTTAATTTCTGCTTTAAGTTGTTTATTTCTTTATTTTTATTTAATTATTTATTTTTTTATTTATTCATTTATTTATTCATTCATTTTTCCATTTCTATTTTGTTTTTGTATAGCGGTAGCAATAGCCGTAGATTACGACTTTTCTTACTTTCCCATACAAATTCCATGATAATTTGTATATGGTATCGCTTCCTCTTCCGGCCAGCTTCGGCTGAAGAGAAGGATGGGTGGGGAGGAGCCTTCCACTTTAGTGTCCTTTAGTCTATCAAGTAGATATTATAGTAACTATAATATCTACTTGATAGACTAAAGGACACTAAAGTGGAAGGCTCCTCCCCACCCATCCTTCTCTTCAGCCGAAGCTGGCCGGAAGAGGAAGCGATACCATATACAAATTATCATGGAATTTGTATGGGAAAGTAAGAAAAGTCGTAATCTACGGCTATTGCTACCGCTATACAAAAACAAAATAGAAATGGAAAAATGAATGATTAAATAAAAATAAAGAAATAAACAACTTAAAGCAGAAATTAAATACTCGATTTGGTGAGCTGATGCTACGTGTTTGTCAAGTTTTTCCTTAAGACTTTAGAAAGAGGGGAAAAATTAGAGCACAGATTTGAAGGCAGAGAGAGAAATAAAGTAGAACGAATTAATTATATTCATTATCTAAACCTTTTTGTATTTATTTTCTGGGAAACTTTAATGATTATACTATAAGGTTAAGTTCATACAATTTTTTATGTAGTTTATATATTTTATTATAATGAAAAAGCAATGTGACAGTGACAAAGTTTTGCTTCGTTGCAACACTACAAAATTTGTGTTTGACTTCAGTTTTCACAGTTTTCACAGTTAGTCACATTGATATATTTCCAATGTACAAAACATTTACAACTGATGGTGAGTACGAATATTAACAATGAAGTTTCCAAAATGTCTACTTTTCCTTCCTTATGCATGGTGAGGTGACGCAGGATGACAGGGGAGGCGTCGGGTGTTGAGGAATTATTGTGGTTATTGTGGGTGAGGCATCTCAATGTTGGTGGGTAGGATGGGTTGGACGGTGGATGGGTGAGCAGGCGGGATGGTGGGTGTTAAGGTGAGCGGGGCGGTTGGTGTTAGTATGGGCGGAACGGCGAGCGGTGAGCGCGGCCTGAAAATAGGTGTTAAGGATGGTAGTGGCACCTATCACCTGGCGGCGGGGACCTTTGAGTGCCACGGTGCAGGACTCGCGGTCCTTCTGAGGAGGCACCGTCACCGCCACGTCAGGGTACTCCCGCAGGAGTTTCTTAAGGGTGACGCCAGCAGGTCCCACCACGTGACACCGTTGCTGTGGTGTGACTGCCAGCTTGGCTTCGATCATCTCCCCCTCATACAACAAGGCCTTGAGGCGTGTCACGGTCCCAGCAACCTGCCGGGGAGGGCCACGTACTCTCACAGTGTCCGTCACTGCGTCCAGCGGCGGCGGTACCGTCACACGTACTCCCACAAACTCCTGCTGCACCTGCTTAAGTATGGCGCCGCGTGGTCCCACAATGCAGCGCCGCATGTGAGGTGCCACTGGTACTACAATGTCCACAACCTCCTGCTTCCAAGAATCTCGAACACTATTTAGCGGTACCTTCTGGGCACGCCGAATGTTCCTGCGTGGAGCAGGTGTGGTCTTGTTTGGCGCAGCAGGCTTGACCTGCACTTCTACATTCACAGGGTGCAGTGATTTTTCCTTAGGTGGAGGTGGCATGGCATTGTCCTTCACCTCATTCACAGGTACCAATGCCCTCCGTTTGTTTGTCCGCTTGTTCCTGCTACAGGCCACGGTCCAAGTCTCCGTCGAGGCGTCAGGATCCTGGCCGGTCACACGCATCACATTCATCAATAGACCCACGTCCTCCTCGGCCCTGCGTGTCTTCTTCCATTGCTTCTTCTTATCACTTTTATTTTCATTATCCTGTTCTGTAACGTTGTCAGTGACAGCGTCCTCGACATTTTTATCCTGTGGGAGTGTGGAGGACAACACGGCCTCCTCCACACACTCCTCGGCGGCGTCTTCTCGGGCGTTACCAAATAAATCCTTGTTCAATTCTTCATTCTCTTCAGTTTGTATTTGGTTTTCTGTTTTTTCTACTTTGCGTTCATCTTCCAGACGTGTTTCCAAAAGCACTTTTACTTGTTCTTTTATTATTGATTGTACAATTACTGTTACCTCTTTATCATGTTTGTTTGTGTCTTCCTCTCGTTGAAGTGGCCCTTCTTGTTTCACCTCCACATTGGTAACAGCCTTTTCAGCCTGGCTGTGCTCATCTTCGGTGGTCTCGCGCACACTTGGGATGAGTTCACCTTGACTCGTCTGTGCCGGCAGACGGAATGTCGCCCCGGTGGACTTATTTACAAACGTTACCCATTCCTCATCTTCGCTCGTCCAGGCACCGGGTCCCCGCCATCTTGCCTCCTTCTCTGCCTGCGTGTGTGCCGGCAGACTGCATGTCGCCCCGGTGAGCTTATTAACAAACGTTACCCATTCTCCATCTAATGCCGGGGTACACACACTTGCCTCTTCATCATTTTCAGTCACCAGTCCTACATCTGCAGCAAAAGGCATGGCTTCTGCTGCAGAAGTTGTCTCTGTTTCAACAGGAGCTGTATCCGCCGTGACAGGAAGCTCCTCCTGTAGTTCCTGTACCTGTTCCGCCTCTTGTTCTGCCTCTTTGTCTTGTACGGAATAGGCAAAGTTGAAGGAGTCACCAGATGTCGTTACCTTGAAGATGGCTGGGGTGGAGCAGGAATTCAGGTGAGCTAAAAAGTCTCCCAGCTTGGCCTGCAGCACCACCTTCCCCTTGCGCTCCTTAGTCCACACCTTCAGCTTCAGAGGCAAGTCAGCCTTCAACTTACGCAGGCCTTCGATGTCCAGCATACGGCATGGCGTCACATTTTCCCACTTAGATGGGCCAATGAGCAGCCAGCCGTCCTGCTGGAATCCAAACGCGAAAACAATCCGTTTCTTGGTGAACCAAGGGAAACGTCGGTTTCGCTTCCTGACGCTCAGCTGCAGACGTGTTACTCCCAGTTGAGGCTCTGCAGCGTAAGCCGCGCAGCGCACCGGATGAACTTGATAGCACGGAAACATGATTGCTAATGACAGACTACAGAGTGAGGCCTCTATTTATACCCTCTGTCATAGCTCATCATGCCCGTAGGCCACGCCCCCCTCATTATTTATCCATCTTGATTGGTTGAAGTTACAGGCAATCACGGTGATTGGCTGTCACGTCCACCAATCAAAATGCATAAATAATGAGGGGGCGTGGCCTACGGGCATGGAGTTGGTAATGCCTACTTGAGTATCAACTCTAACCCGCGACAAGAACGGGTTAGAGTTAATACTCTACCTCCTATCTTTCTTTCTACCTCCTACCTCCCTTTCTACCTCCTACCTCCTACCTCCTACCTTCCTTTCTACCTCCTACCTCCTAACTCCTATCTCCTACCGCCTATCTCCTACTTCTTACCTCCCTTTCTACCTCCTACTACCTTTTCTACCTCCTACATCCCTTTCTACCTCCTCTTTCTACCTCACATCTTTTTAAAAGTCAACTATATAACTGATTTGCCCCATCATCGTCATTTATAACATAGGTGGATTGTGTCCGTCAAGTGTGTGTGTGTGTGTGTGTGTGTGTGTGTGTGTGTGTGTGTGTGTGTGTGTGTGTCTCTCTCTCTCTCTCTCTCTCTCTCTCTCTCTCTCTCTCTCTCTCTTTCTCTCTCTCTCTCTCTCTCTTTCTCTCTCTCTCTCTCTATCTATCTATCTATCTATCTATCTATCTATCTATCTATCTATCTATCTCTCTCTCTCTCTGATAGATAGATAGATAGATATTAGATAGGAAAGGAAATAGATGTTATGTTTGTGTGTGTGTGTGTCTGTCTGTCTGTCTGTGTGTGTGTGTGTGTGTGTGTGTGTGTGTGTGTGTGTGTGTGTGTGTGTGTGTGTCATACTGCATAGATAATATATATATATATATATATATATATATATATATATATATATATATATATATATATATATATATATATATATATATATATATATATGGTTTCTTGGTGAACCAAGGGAAACGCCGGTATCGCTTCCTGAGTACTGTGATGGATGGTGATTTATGGTGATGATGATGATGATGATGATGGTGATGATGATGATGATGATAATGGTGATGATGATGATGATGATGAAGATGATGAGTTGTGGATGTGTCGCTATGTCGGTTGAGCATCACAACCAAATAGCTCTTTAAGTAGCAGTAATAGTAGAAGGACAAGTAGTAGTAGTAGTACGTAGTAGTAGTAGTAGTAGTGGTAGCAGTAGAAGTAGTAGTACAAAGGAGAACAAAGAAAGAACAGACAGCAACAGTCCTACCAGACCTAACTACTATAACAGTGATTCCCAACCTTTACACCTTGGAGGAACCCCTGTAATAATTGTTCATATTCCAAGGAACCCCGATATGTAGTATATGTATGTATATTATTTTTTAAAGAAAAGTTCTTGAGCAATATAATTCATATGAAATCTACAATTACATCACATGAGAGTTCACACTAATAAGTCAATAATCATGCATAATGTTATGATTTACCTTCAGTGTGATACTTGGGCTTGTTTCTCTTTGCGTATCTGTGAAATTCTTGGCCGAATTTTTGACAGACACACACGCAGTTCTTCCTCGACAAACAGAAGACGATTTCTTGATTTGCTTTTAATGACGGTCAGGCATGAGAAAGCTTGTTCACAGAGGTAAGAAGTCGAAAACTGAAGTAAAACATCCAATGCTTTTAACTGAGATGACAGGGTACTCTTGCTTTGCTGAAATCCAAAACTTGTCAAGTGATACTTCATTAAATTTCATTTTCAAGGTTCGATCGCACTGTAGTTCACTCAGTGCTTCCTCTTCTTGCAGACTAAGTAGGTTTTCTGTACTTGGTGAGAACTCAGTGAAGGGGTTTCTCACCCAGTCATACGTTTCTGATGACAATGAGGGAAAGTACTTATGAAGTTTTTCTGACAGTGATCCCAAATGACTTGTAATTAATGAAATTACATTTTCATATTCATTCTGAGTTTGAACTTTAAGTAGGAGTGGAAACATTTCGACGCTTCCTCTTGAAAGGTGCTTTTTCCAAACAGCAAGTTTATTCTTAAATGCAAGAAGTTTGTCTGTGGAAGTTAGAATGTTTTCCTTCGCACCCTGCATGCTGGTGTTCAAGTTATTTAAATGCTGATAAATATCTGCTAAATATGCTAGTTTTATTTGCCAGTTTGTAGATTCAAGACATTCACAGAAACTGGCTTTATTATTCTCTTTGAAGAAAAGCAGCAGTTCCTGTCGCAGCTCGAATACCCTTGTCAAAACTTTACCTCTCGAAAGCCATCGAGCCTCTGTGTGCTGGAGAAGCGTCACGTGATCTTTCTGCATGTTTTCACACAACCTTGCAAACATGCGAGACTTCAGAGGGCGCTGCTTTATAAAGTTGACCATGTTCACAGTTATATCAAGGACGTGTTTTAAATCATCCCCAATAGTTTTTGAAACCAGAACTTCTCGGTGGAGAAAGCAGTGAGTTGTTATGACTTCAGGTTTTTTTTCTTTCACGCGTGATACAAAGCCTTGTACTGAGCCAATCATTGAGGGAGCACCATCAGTGCAGATTTCAATGCATCGGTTCCATGACAAACCACAAGATTCCAGGTAAGAAGACAAGATATTGAAAATGTCGTGGCCTTTGGTAGTTTCTAGCAGTTCTTTACAGCAAAAATAATTTTCCATTATTTCATCTTCATTTTCAAATCGTACAAATGCCAGCAGCTGAGCTTTACCAGTTATATCAGTAGACTCATCTACTTGGAGAGCAAAGTTGGTATTTTGCAGTATTTCAGACAAAATACCAGAAATACTGTTGGACAGGTCATCTACACGCCTACTAATTGTATTATCAGAAACAGGTACCTTGCTTAATTCACTTTCAGCTTCTTCACCTAGCATTGTTCTCACAATTATTTTGCAAGCAGGCATTATTAGGCTTTCTGCAATAGTATGACTTTTCATTTTCTTGGCAATTAGCTCAGCCACTAAATAGCTTGCTTCTTGGGCCTTATCACTGCTGGTTACCTTCTTTACGAAAACTTGTCTTTGTTTCTGCTGTGAATCCAAGAGTCTTCGAAAATAATCCACGGTTTTACTTGACAAGTGGCTGTGATTAGTAGTGAAATGTCGCTTTAACTTGGCTGGGGCCATAGCTGTGTTGGCGAGCTTTTTCCCACAAACAATGCACAAAGGAAGTGGACAGTTTTCTTCTCCAGTCCATGTAAAGCCAATGGCCAGATAACTGTCATTGTAAAGGCGGTATTTTTTAACATCACTCACTTTTCCTTTACTCGTACTTTGCTGTGGTATTTGTGATTCTTCGTCACTGTCCTCCTCTCCACTGACATGCTTTCTTTTAAAATATTTGAACATGCTTCAGTCTTTAAAATTCGTAGCAAACAAATATTAACTGGTGAGATTAATTAAAACAGCGTTTCACTCGGTTGCGCTGCTCAAAACTGACTGAAGGAAGATGTGTGAACGGCTGGGCTGGGGCTCGTGACACGTATGATACTCGTACGGGGTTGCGTCACCCTCCTACCCAGGAATGAAGGGCGTATCCCGCACCGGCAATAAAACAAATTTTTTGTTTATTCTATGCATAGTATTTGCTATGCATATGTATAGTATGCATAGCATAGCAATAGTATATGCATAGTATATAGTATATACATTGTACTAACTGACACCTACGAGTATGTTGGTGTCTGGAAAGTGTTTGTGACGTGTCGTTGAGTAGGAATTATGAATTAAGATCACTGTCATTTTGTAATAGCGCATAATTATTTTACGGTTTTTCGCGGAACCCCTGGTGATGGTCTGCGGAACCCCAGGGTTCCGCGGAACCCCGGTTGGGAATCACTGCTGTAGACGAACAGTTGCGTGTGTGCGTGCTCAAGAAATTGTCCATTTGCAGAAAGTTGACGGAAACAATTGACGGAAAAAGTGCTAGTATGATGCCACCTTAAGTAAACTTAACTTGCAGTAATTAAAAATTATTCAATAATCCCGTGCATTATGTAGAAGCTATACACCCTATAGTCCTGCTAGGGTTAACGAGAGACCGCTGACCCTCTCACCCAAAAGTTGGTGTGAGCCAGGCTCGAACTGGCAACCTTTAGGCCACGAGCTGATCACTGAACCGCAGGGCCACACGATCCCTTGAATCCAGTGAAATTGCTTTGAAAAACACTGGTACAGTTGAATTGCTTTGAAATCTGTTCGTGCAATGAAATTTCCTTGAAAATCCTTATATGCAGTGAAATCTTCCTCAGATGGACCAATGGACTCATCGGCCTCGTCAGTGTTAAGGTAAAGTGATTTAATTCCTTTGAACTGTGTTGCATTTCTTTCTATTTTGTTTGTGCATGCCATACTGGAATCTGAAATTATGTCATACTCATTTTCTCATCGCGTATCAGTCTTGTTTGTGTAGTAGGAATGAATTGTTGCATTTGTAACTCATGTTCTAGAAAGGATTTGAAACTGTGACTTGAAGTGTGGCTGTGAGGTAAGTGCGTGACCCCCAATGGAAAAAACTAATCTTTATAATAATCTGCCGATCACATCACTTTACATGTGGTCGGGAAGGATTACGGACAATTTACAGTTTCACTCATACAGCGATTTTCTGATATGCGCTTTATGTTTTTCTTGTGATACATTTAGTGAACTAATTGATTTTCTACCTCTTTCCCGTCGTAAATGGCTAATTTTCAAGTTCTGCTTACACCTCATCCCTACCGGTCTTGGGGGATCTGTGGGAAGTGATGCACGTCTCACGGCTCACCACATAAGGAATGGCTAGAGACTGTGGTAGTGAGAGAACCTGTTGTTAGTGAGACCTGTACTCAGTGAACCTGTTCCTAAATTCTTTTAATCCCACCACTGGTTAAGGGGTAAAATTGCAGTTTAAGTAAATACACCTATTCTTGTATTTTTCCCGTATAGCCAACAAGCTTAGGGAACACTTGGGAAAGCGGAGTTTTAGGTTGGGGGAAGCAAATATAGAACATATATGGCAATCTGGGGGAAAAAATCTAAGGAGAAAAACCTACTTTTTGAGTTAAAGAAATTTTTAAAATCTTATATAACTTAACCAAATCCCCGAACGACACAACCCCAACCTAAACTAAACTGACCCTGGGGGAATACGGGTTGCAGCCCCAAGGACATCCCCAACCTAACCTAATCTAACCAAAACTGAACTCACGTATTAACCTTTTAAAAAGGGGGTGGGAGGCAAGCCCCCAGACCCCCATCTGACCAACCTAACCTAACCTAAACAGAACTCACGTAATAACCTTTCAAAAAGGGGGTGGGGGGGCAAGCCCACAGATACCCATCTGACCAACCTAACCTAACCTAAACTGAACTAACGTAATAACCTTTCAAAAAGGGGGTGGGGGGGCAAGCCCACAGATACCCATCTGACCAACCTAACCTAACCTAAACTGAACTAACGTAATAAGCTTTTAACTGTGGAACAAATTTCCCAGACCCACCCAACCTAAATCAACGTAATAACCTTTTAGCTGGGGGTCAAGCCAGCCCAGCCACCCATCCCCCAGTCTAACCTAACCTATCATAACCTAACCTAGCCGGGAATTTTTGCCTCCCCCCTGGTCCCCCTCCACCAAACTAAAAGAACCATACAGATCAACCTATTTCAAATTAGGATAAATTCCTTAATCTAAAGTAGATGGTCCAGCCTCCAAAAATGTTCCTTTGAAGTCCGACACCGTAACAGTTGCACTGTTTGCTACGTTTTTTGGGAAATTTTCGGTATCTACCACATTACCACAGACGTTTTTCCAGTCTGGGTTTGCTCGGCAACTTACAATTAGTACACTCGACTGTCTTGGGTAAAACACCGTGTAAATGTAGGAAATCAACTCCCACGTTATCTTTTGAATGAAAATTCACAATAAAATTCCAAGTTATAGACTTTAAACTATTTGAAAGGCTATCCTTTCCACCCGGAGATACATAGACGTGCATTTGCTTGATTGGCTAAAAAGAGATTAAGGATTCTTATTGGACAGAGAGCAAGCAAACATCATAAACGTCACACCACATGACTGAAACAACACATGCGCCTATACTAACTCAGATAGTTTTTAGTTGTATATCCAGCCCTGACACCAAAGCCGCATTTTTGTCGTCCACGCGCGGGATTGGGTTTCGAAGAACGTCTTGGGGCCGTCTTGGGCCCAATCTGTGGCCACCACAAAAACACTTATTCTTGACTTGGTGCCGAAATATTATTATCTGGCTTGCAAACTTTCCTAAAAACTTTATTAAAAGTAAAACATAGCTACTGTACTTTTATTTGAAATTATTTGGCGACATATTAATTTCCTTTTTGTTATGGTTGCCGAAATTAATGTCCGCGCCGAAAATAATCCAACAAAGTACATAACCAAAACTAAGCTGCATAATCTAAATGGGGTCTTATTAGTGTTAAATACAACCTCAAAATTACCTCAGAACTTCTATTTGTCACACCTACCAATAAATCCCAGTATCTTTCTATTTATCTATGTCTAACTATAATACACTGTTCCCTGGGACGCAAGTCACTGCTTACTTGAACTCCCAAAAGTCCCTCTCACTATATGACGTTCCTAAGGTAGTGCCTTTTAATGTGTAGTCTACAGACCTATTACCGGTAAAGATTCATAAGATGACCTATTCGATATCTCCTTACCTTTAGTATGCACTGCAAATTCAACCTCAGAAACTTGTTCAGATCATATCAAACAGTTATGCCGCTGAATTACAGAAAAAAATACGATTTATTTTAGGTTACATTAGGTTTGGTTAGGTTAAGTTAGGTCTTGTTTGGTTCGGCTACGTTCGGTTTGGTTAGGTTAGTTTTGGTTAGGCTTATTGAACTGCAGCTCTGGGAAGGTTATGCTAACAAAGTTATTTTATTTGTAAAGTTTTTTACATCTTCACCAGAATGGCGTGTGGCTACGAAAGAAAATGGCTTGTGTTCATCTAAATGTTTTCTAATTGCCCTTGCTCTATGATAACTTCAAACATCTACATATTCATTATTAAACACTGTTGATTCAATGTACTAAACTCGTATCTTGAATACCTGGAAACTGACAAATTATAGATCGAAGTGCTTGGAGATATGTTGTCATCCACTATATTCATCCGCTATTAGTGCGGCCTGTGCCTTATTATTTACCTGGTAAAGTATCTTTCA